>JAPJBO010000543.1:0-153460 GCA_030068145.1 Diplonema papillatum
ACCTCAGGATGTTGCGGGCTTTCCGTGAGGTACTCGAGCCGATTCTTCACGATGACTTCCATTACCTTGGAGATCACACTCGTAAGAGATATCGGCCGGTAACCCTCCGGCAAGGCGTGGTCCCGTCCAGGTTTCGGGACGGGGACGACGTGGGCGTCTCGCCAGGATTCGGGAACGAAGCCTTCCTCCCACGAAATGTTGACCAACTCAAGGATGAGGGCCCTGGCACCGTCGGTGAGCCGGCGGAGGAACTCACTGCAAAGCCCGTCAGGGTCGAGCGAAGTCTTCGGGTCGAGGTTGTTGAGGGCCCGATCGAGCTCGTCGGCGGTGATGAGCCCGCAGCCAGCGTCGTCGTTGGATGGTTCTTTAGCGGGGAACCACGGCGGCGGTTTGGTAGCTGTCGAACCGCCGCACACCCGTTTGAGGTGATCCCCAAAAAGCTCCGTCTTCCCGTCTGCGGCAACACAATAGGAGTGACCGAGCCGGATGGGGGGGATGTTGTTCTGCTGTGTTCGACCGTCGATCTTGCGGATCAGGCGGAAGAGCAGCCCAATGTCCGTGCAGCGGTTGATCCTCCCGGAGAAGGCATTCCAGTGAGCCGCCTTCGCCTGCGTGGCCGCCGACGCGAATCTGGCGACCGCGTCGGAGTAGGCGCGCTGTGCGTGTGGGGCGTCAGGGTCGGCGAGGAGGTCGGTGAAGGCCGCCCCCTTGACACGCTCTAGAGCAGAGAGCCCCGGGGTCCACCATTCCTTGTACGGACGTCCTTGTCGATACCGGGGGACAAACTGGTGTACAGCACGGCGGAACGTCGAAGCGACTCGCTTAGCGAATTGCACATTGGTTGCCGGCCGGTTTGCGAGTAGGACAGAGCTCTCCTCGTCGAGATGCTCCATCATGCCATCCCAGTCAGCCCGTGCCCAAGAGAACCAAGTTTTGCGGAGGACGCGCGGCTGGGAGTACCCCCGGGGAACTTCGAACGCCATGGGGAGGTGGTCCCGGGTGGTACCCCAAGAATCCAGCACTCTCCAATTGCGGATGTTGGAGGTGGGGGTGGAGATTACCACATCCGGAGAGGAGTACCTGGCGTGGGGGCGGTAGGCCATCGTGGAGACCGACGGGTCGTTCAGGGTCATGGCAGACGCCTGGTTCGGTGTACTTCGATGCCGTGTCGGCGGTCCTCGCAAAGAGAGAGCAGTTGGCACGACGCCCCATGCCCTTATTCTCCAACTCTTCCTTGTAATCCAACTGCTGTGTTTTCCCCCTCACGCGCCCTTTGCCGGACAACTGCTGGTTCTCCCACCTCTCTGCTGCACCCTCCACCCTCTGGAACATCTGGCTCGGAATCTATACACGGTGCGCAGTGATGCACGGTGATGCACAGTGATCCACGCTAGTGCGGTGTGCTCAGTGACACGATAGCGCATGGTGGTGCATAGTGATCCACAGTGGAGGACAGTGGTGGCACTAATTTTCGGGCCCTCAACGACTTTGCAGGGCTGGCTGGGGTGGCTGGACAGGCTGGACCACCACTGGGGGGGGTCTGGGGGGTCGACAAACACGTGCTCGGCACCCCGGTGCAAAAGACGGGTACCCGTCCATCTACATGGACTATTGCTCTAGGCCGAAATCCCCTTATAAATCCCTGCCCTGGTCCTGAAAAAAAAAAAAAAAAACCCGTTGAGAAAATGCCACCGTTCCCGGGGGGGGATCGGCCCCCCCGGACGCCACCGGGTGGTCAGGGGCAGGCGGCCCCTGCCGCCGGTAGGAGTGCGGACGCCGCCGCGTCCGCTGGCCCGGTTCCGCTGCCCCGCTCGTTTGCGGAGGCGCTCAGGCGGAGCTCTCCCGCTGCCGCCGCTGTCGACGCCGCCGCCGCTGACGACGCCGCCGCCGCCGCCGCCGATGACGCCGCAGCCGTCCCCCGGGCCCGGGTGCACCCGGCGCAATCCGCGCGGGAAGGTGAAGTCTGCAGGGACTTCAACTTCCGACGCGCGGGCTGCCGTCGGGTGCAGTGCCGGTACGTGCACCGGCTTCTCCCGGTCTGCCCGGCCTTCCAGCGGGGCAGATGCAGGGACGCCAGGTGCCAGAATCGGCACCCGCGCCCGGGGCAGGTACGCTTTCCTGTTCACCCCCAATACCCCAACCGTTCCTTCCACCCCCCTCGCAATCAACCAACACAACAGGCAACGCGGTCGACGGCTGCGCCAGCTCGGCGCAGCCAGGGCGTACAGGCCGCGGGCCCGTACGCGGACGACGACCTGCCGGAGGGCCCGCTGCTCCCGCAGGTGCTGGCCGCCCGGCGGGAGGTCCGCCGGGCGCAAGAACGCGCGGAGGAGCTGGAAGCCCATCCCCCGCGAGTTCAACAGCTGGAGGCTCTTTGCCTCGTGTGCGGTAGGCTCAGCACCACCACCGGGGAGGAAGCCCAGCACCGGGCCCGGCATCGCAAGGATGCCGTGACCCAGGGCCGCGACTCGCTCGTCGTGGCCCATGTGGCGGTGGGAGACGGGGGCCTCCGCCGCATGGTCTGCCCAAGGCCTCGGGGGCCGTTTCCCGGATGACTTGGGAATGTGCTCTTTTATTGCGTCACGGATGTGGCCGGTTAGTGTGTCCGCCAGAGCTTGCGGGTCGGTTGTTGCGTTCTCTGCCGTTGCTGAACAAGCGCAGTCGAGATGTTCCGCGAATTTCTTCCATTTCAAGCGTCCCCATGCGGTGCCGGTGAGGGGCTTCTCTTTTTGGTGCTTGTAACCACGGGGTATTTCGAACAGGATTGTCCTGTGGTCCGACCCCAGGATTCGGGTCGCGATTGTGACGTCAGGGTAAGTTCGGCGAAGCAAAGTTCTGGTGAAGCGAGGCTAAGTTCTGGTGAAAGCAAAGTTCGGGCGAAGTTCGGGCGATGCTGAGTTCTGGTGAAGCAAAGTTTGGGAGAAGCTGAGCTGAAGGTCGGGCGATGCTAAGTTCTGCCACTTCTGGGGAAGTCCCGAGTTCGAACCCGAGGTACTTTTCCGGTCGAACATGATTTTCGGGGTTTCGGACAGCAGTAAAGTTCGGGTGAAGCTAAGTTCGGGCGAAGCCAAGCAAAGTTCGGGCGAAGCTAAGTTCTGGTGAAGCAAAGTTCGGGCGATGCTTAGTCTTCTGGTAGACTGACTCAAATTCTCCGGGTGACCAATAACCGCGAGACAATGAGAAACTCTGCAAAAAACGCAAATTTCGGCGCATAAGACCCCGAAAACCAACAAAAACTTCCAAAAACCGTTTTCGACCGGAAAAGTGTCCTCGGCCGGGTTCGAACCCGGGCCTCCAGACAGGGTTCGGGACGTGGAATGGAGCGGAAGAGTGCCGAGTCCATCATAGAGAACGGCAGGCACTGCGCCTCATCGGGCCTCGACGACAAAAAGCCCGACCCGTGACTAACGGGACAACACTCCGAGCCACACGGCGACTAACAGGCTGAGCCCGAGGGCCGGTTGAGACTTTCGAGCGTGGGCAGTGTAACTGTAAGGCCAGTCAAGAAGCATTGCAAGCGTTGGCGCCGCTTGCCGATTCCGTCGTCAGTGAAATAGCGGGACTGTACTCAGTAAACGACTGCCGAGACGGCGCAGGCCAGTTGACGGTGGAGGGGTCTGCGGGTCTGTCAGTGGGGGTTGGAGGAGGATGGGTCTGCAGTTCGGGTGCTCGTGTCAGTGTTTGCGCCGGCCAAATTGCGGCAGCTTCTTGAGACCCAGCCTTTGCCCAGGCTCAATCCGAGCCGCAGCTGGCGGCTGTGGCTGCGAGCAGCTCGCGAATGCGCGAACGCAGTTTCGTAAAGGAACCGGCAACTTCGTTTACGAAGTTGGCGACACTGTGGTTCTTCGCAAAACACGCCCCGCACACGGCTGTGTCCTCTGCGGCTCCTCCTCTGCGAGTCTGCCCTGAGGGCAGGAGAACCGTAGTCCTCTGGCCCTCCCACAGGCGTCGCACTCCCAGGAGGGCTCGTGCCCTCACTGACAGTTTCTTCTGCCGTCGGTGGTGGCACTGGTGCTATTATCAGGCTCTCCCGCGCGCCTCGACCGGCACATGGACCGGCCTCGCTCCCTCCCGAGAGGATTTCTTAGAGCGGCGGTCCTGGTTGCGCTCGCTGGGCGATAGCTTGTCCCGTGCCAGCTCCAAGGCCACACTCTGGTGCTTCACAGCCTCAGACAGCTCAGTGGGGGACAATTCCCATTATAGTACACTTCCTTATGTTTGTGCCCATTCTCGAACACTATTTAACTTTTTGCCCATTCTCGAACACTCGCTAACTCCATTCTCGAACACTTTTTAACTTTTTGCCCATTCTCGGTAACTTTGTGCCCATTCTCGAACACTATTTAACTTTTTGCCTATTCTCGAACATTCCAGTTTTTGTGGTGAAAATGTCACTTCCCCGAGACATTTGCCTCAAGTTTCACCGCGAGAACAGCTGCGTTCACTGATTCGAAGACGGTACCCTTGCTAACTTCAGGCCGCAGCCTCTTCGGCATCTAAACTCGGGTTCTTGGCTGCTACAAGCTTCTACACGTGACGGTGGTGTGCGAGCTACCCCGTTTAAAAACCCGGCACAGACTTCACTGAGTTTGCTCGTCTTGCTTGCAAATTGCGCGGCGGCCATTGAGTGACCTTAGTTCACTGACCTACACCAGGAGAAGCAGCTTGCAAACTCTGCAGCAAAGTGATCCAAAAAATTTGACCGAAATTTTTTAGAGTTAAAGTTCGCTTGAAATACCGGGGTTTTAGGGTCTCCGTGTGACCGTTCATGAATGGGTTCTCTTAGAGCAAGAAAGGGCTTTATGGTTACGGTTTGTATATTTAGTGCAAGCTTTCGTTATGGGTTATGGCTAGCCATTTCCGGGACTGTTTGTGACCGACACCAAGTACATTCCTTCGTGGAGTGTAATCTTGGGCCCCCCACGTTCTACAAGTTGAGCAGGGGTTGCCTTGTAGGCCGTACCGGTCTGTTGCCCGCGTTTTTATGTATTTTCTCGTAGAGTAGTGCTTGGGTTTCGCGACACTTGCGGTGCTTCACGTGGTGCGGGTTGCTTCCGCCCTAATATAAGGTTTTTTTTGGGTCAAAAATTTTCGGTCAATTTTTGGGTCAAATTTTTTGGGTCAAAAATTTAGGACAAAAATTTTGGGTCAAAAATTTAGGACAAATTTTTTGGGTCAAATTTTTTGGTCAAAAATTCGGGGTCCAATTTTTTTTGTCAATTTTTTTTCAGAGTTGAAGTGGCGGTTACACTTGGCACATGGCTGCATGATGGCAGGAGAAATGGCTCCTGCCATGCGCCCTGGCGGCTCGCCGGCAATTCCAGTCTCTCTCTCAGCCTGCCAGCCTGCGGCAGGGAGGACAAGATCCAGTCACCATCCGCCAGCTCCTGATTATTTTCAGACGACTGGCACTTTTTCTTTGCAGCTTCTACTGTAAGAGTAGCATCACTCAAATCTTGATTGGCTGCGGCGTTACTTACCGCTCTGAGTCTCTCCCGCTCCTCCTCTGGAGTCATTCGTGACGTCGCGCCCGTCGCTGGTTACTACTCGTGGTAAAACAGTGGCTCTGATTCTGAAGAGGTTTCGGCACAGAATTAGGAAGCGCTACAAGTAGAACGGGCTGGTCACTCGCGCATACCTGAATTATGCACGAATCTGTGTTTAGAAAACCGTTTACCCGTAGTCTGCGGTGTCAATGACCCAGTGCGCAACCAGGATACCGAGCCGGGACGCAGCAGCCAACCACAATGCTGGCACCTTGTTCGAGGAACGGATCCGACGGAAATCGGAATCGGAAATGGCGAACCCAAAAATGGCTGGGATTTTTTGGATGTATGGGTGGTGAGTTCGAATCCCACCCTGGGCAATTTTCAATGTTCGAGAATGGGCAAAAAGTTAGGCGACTGTTCGAGAATGGGCAAAAAGTTAAAAAGTGTTCGAGAATGGGCAAAAAGTTAGCGAGTGTTCGAGAATGGGCAAAAAGTTAAATTGTGTTCGAGAATGGGAATTAGCCCCACCACAGCACGGGTAAGTCGTCAAAAACCCCCAACTGGCGGAATTGATAATTTCACCGGTGTGGGCAGTGGAGCGTGGAAATCCGTGGAAATTTCCACCATTTCCATTTCCCCGATTTCCATTTCCACGTGGATCCACGTCCCAAACCCCGCCAGTCCAGACCTGAAATCTTGATGCAAATAGCCTATTACAAATCACGGGGCGAAAAAACCCGGAACTGTGGGAATCGACTCCCAAATTTAACTAAAATCTCACTACAAAAAAGTGCCCCCGGGCTTCGCCCCCGACCCCCTAAAAAGTGGGGTTGGCTCGATAGAGCTATTAGCATACCTCTAGTCTCGGAAGATCTGCGAAAAATGGACCCAAAGACGTAACAGTTTGAACGTGGCAGTCCGAAGGAGGGCAACCTCCTCATCAACGGCGACATCACACACTGTTTGGCTCCGGAACTCGGCGGGAGAGTGTGACGATGAGTACCCGACGGGTAGGTGAGTATTGAATTGCCCGCTTTCCCCCCGCTTTTTCCCCGCTTTCCCCCCGCTCTTCCAAATGTGGGAAAACAAAAAAAAGCGGGGATCCCGCTTTTTTTAAAGGCGGGGTACAAGTATGATTAGCCAATTAGCCACTAGTGGCTATCTTGTGGCTGACAGCTATGTTTGGTATTTCAGCCATCTGATAGTGTCCCGTACCATTATGTAACCATAGACGTCGTGAATTCTGATAACAGACGAAATCTCTCAGTCATCGGGAAGGAAAGCCGAAACAAATGGCGTCAATGAAGAAAACGGAGTCGCTGCCGTCACTGGTGACAGACGAAAAGCGCCCACGCGGCTCGAGTCGTGGGGTGTCCGGTGTACTTCCAGACAGCGCTTTGTTCGACTTGGAAGACCGGCTCCTGTTCGCGGTACCCAAGAAGGGGCGGTTGCACGAGCAGTGCGTCGACTTGCTCGAGCGCATCGGTATCAAGTACCGCAGAAAGCCGCGGCTAGACATTGCGATGTGCACTAACATGCCGATCGCTCTCGTCTTCCTCCCAGCCGCCGATATTCCCAGGTACGTCGCCGAGTCGCACTGCGATTTGGGCATCACGGGCGAAGACATGATTGCGGAAACTGGGGTTGAGGTCAAAACTGAGGTAAAACTCGGCTTCGGCAAGTGCCGTTTATGCCTTCAGGCACCCGTAGCATCGGCCCTGACCAGTGGCGCTGACGTGCTGGGCAAGCGGATTGTTACGTCGTTCCCGAAGCTTACAAAGTCGTACATTGAGGAGCTGGCAGCGAAAACCCCGCACAGCTCGCAAAAGGTAAGCGAAACAAGCATCACGTATGTAAGCGGCTCTGTAGAAGTGGCGTGCGGGCTCGGTCTGGCGGATGCCATCGTTGACTTGGTTGAGTCCGGTGATACCATGGTCGCTCACCAGCTAATCGACGTGGACACGCTGTTGACGACACAGGCAGTTCTTCTCTCGAACAAGCACACCCCGTTTCCGAAGCTTGTAGCGAAGCTCAACCTTCGTGTTCAGGGTGTCATCGCCGCGAAGCAATTCCGAATGCTGACATACAATGTATCTCGAGCCAAGCTCGCGGTGGCTGTCAGACTGACCCCTGGCCAGCAAGCACCGACCATCACCCCGCTAGCTGACGACACCTGGGTCGCCGTTCAGGCCATGGTCAAGACGAACGACATCCACGAGGTATGCCATCATAGTGAGGCCGTGGCGACAAATGCAGCGACAAATGCAGTGCCTTCAGTAACCAGAGCCAGTTTTACCACGTAATCTGGATCGCCAACGTTCGATTTCTATCAGAATGAACAACTTCCAACAAACAGATGATGGACGCGCTGAACGAAGTCGGTGCAACAGCTATTTTAACAACGGAGATTTCGAATACTCGGTTGACACTGTGACGAAGGAACGAGTGATGGGTTCCCCAGCCAGTGATGTGTTGTGTTTGAACCCTGGAAACTCCTAAAGGTGCGTGCGAATACCTACGTTGTACGAAGCAGCTCTGATCCCGCGCCATCAGCAGCGCAAGAAACGGGACATTCCCGCAGCAGAGTGAAGAAGAAGCGTCCGGGCCTCTGGCTGCCTACTACCAATTGGGGGTGCCCACCTTGCGTCCGAGACAAACTGTTCTATTGTGAGCGGGAAGAAAGACAGGATCTTCGTGGAGCCGCAGGTTCTCTTGCTTTTCTGCCGTAGAGAGCCACTCCAAATCCGGCCAGCAGGAGGGGAGCCTCTCCCCTGCCCCGAAGAAACCACGTTTGCGAGTGAGCGGGCAGGTCGAGGTACCTGTATCGCGAGCACCGCAGTCCAGTGAAGCCATTTTCGGATCGAGTTTCTGTGATCTGCTTTGAACGTCACGTGCCAACCTGATCCCCGATCCGGCAGGGCTCCTTTCACCTGGTTCCTCCGCCATCGAGGGTAATTGGGTTCCCCCACCAAAGCACATTTTTTAACACTCTCTTCGCACCAATGCTAGTCGTCACAGCGCTGCCAATATTGGTGACCTGCGTTCAGTTCTCGCCCCCCTCCCCACCTTTCCTTCTCCCGGAAGGAATTCTCCTGTGCTCTCGTGGCATGAGTAGTCCTGGCTGCAGGTTAACGTTTGCTGACACCCAGGGTACACGCTGAATTCGCCGTATGTGTCCGTTGGTTAAAGGACCGAAACACGAGCAGATCAGAAGTGGCCCGCTTAGAACCACGAGATTCTAACGTCAGCACACACCATTCCAAGCACATTCTTGCATTCCCCCACCCCCTTCCTTCCCGGCACAAGTTTTCCTGTTCAAAACAGGTCCATCCCGCCGAGGTTCCTCGGCCACGTGATCGACCGGCCTTCGTGCTTCGATCGGCGCATCTAACCAGGATGCAGCCAAGAAGCAAACAAAGCGCGTGAGGGCACGTGGGCGAGGGTTCCGGGTTCCGGGGAAAGCGCCCCTGGGCACTCACCCAGAAGACTCTGTTCTATCAGTCGTGATCGCGGACCTCCTAGCAACTCCGGCGCTATTATGTTTTCTCCCCCCGAGAGCTGCATCATCAACCTTGACAGGATCATCAATTCGTCGCGCTTTACAGCTTGTGTACGGCTTTGTGAAGCCGCTTGTAGAGGGAAGCAGAGCTGGGGACACGCGGGCCAAAAAGTACCGAAACCCCGATCTGGCAATGCCCGCTTCGTGGCCGAACCCCCCGTCCTAGCTTCTGGAATTTATACGAGTCGCGTTACCTGGGGGTTGCGACCATCGCGCATCGAGGAGATGGAAACACGCGCTTCTCCCCTCCTACGTCTTCTGCTCGCCGAAGACTCCCATCGCCCGCGTGGAAAATAAAGCTGATCTGCTTACCTTTTCTTCCGCCCCCTTTGTTCCTGCGGGTGACCGAGAAGCAAAAAATGCGGACGAGACATTTCGTGCGTTTGTGGCGTACCCCACATGCTATTGAGCCGGTCCAGTATCCCTGGAACTGCATCTGACTCTGTCTACCCCAGGCAGCGCCTCGGGCAGACAGTACTCCCGAAAACGAAGAACCAGAATCGGACGCAGAACGCTCTGCACCGGCTCTGGCCTGTATCCAGCGAGGAAGAGAGACACCGGCGCCAGCAAAACGATGACGAGAGATGTCGACCCGAAAAAAGAAGTGTCCAGCGCCACGCGTGCGAAAGCTGGGTTCTCAGAATCCATGCACACCGGCAAGGAAGAGAAACGACGCAACAGCGGCCCCCGAATGAGTGCAAGCGCCTTAAGAACGATCGAAGAGTTAGCCACCTAGGCCATCGCTGCAGATGATCTGCTTCCAACTTCAAAAAAATCCCGGTGTATCGCGGTGGATCGCAGCTGAAAGCGAGATCGACCGACTCAGCTAGCGCCAAACACAAATCAAAACACGACTCATCGGTTTGGCAAGTGGTGGGAGGTGGGGTAGACATGCGCGTGAAAGGCAGGCGGCACGGCCTCTGGTGCCGACGACATGGACCCCCGCCCGCCTCCTAGGGCCCCCGGGAGCGCAGAGACAGGGAACGCGGCCGACGGCGGACCGGCGCGCAGGGGACGGGGCGCCGAGCCCGATTCCCCGGGAATCGAGCGAATTTCGCCGGTCGGCGAGCCGGGGCACGGCGACGGAGGTTGCAAGACAGGAGGCGACGGCGACGGCGGAATCGGGCGGATTCCGACGGCGGCGATGGCTTCGGCCCCGTCCTGCTTGTCGGTCGGCGAGCCGGAGCACGGCGCCGGGGGTTGCATGGCGAAGGCAGGGGCCGAGCCCGAGCCCCCGGGAATCGGGCGGATTTCGACGGCGGCCCCGTCCTGTTTGCCGGTCGGCGAGCCGGGGCACGGCGCCGGGGGTTGCATGGCGAAGGCAGGAGCCGGCGGCGGCGGCGGCGGCGGCGACGTCGCCCGCGAGGAGGCCGCGGCCCGGGGCGACATCAGAGCCGCCCGCAGCGCGTGGCTGCGCGGGTTCGGCCGCCGCGCCCGCGCCGTGGTGCGCTGCGTCGGCGGGCCCCGGCGGCCGGCGGCGGCACCGCCGGCGTCTGCGAAGCCGCGCGACCGCTTCGAGCGCGGGCGGCCGCCCGCGGACGCTGTCCTCCTGCCAGCGCTGGGCAAGGCGCACCTGCCGCGCGCCGCCTGTCCGGAAGCTGCCGACGGGGGGCTCGCGTTTTCCCGCGGGGAACCCGGGCGGTGCCGGCACGAGTATCTCGCGGGGCTGCTCCCGCCCGTGGGTCCGCTCCCCCGCGGCGCGGCGGAGCGGCGGTGCGCGGCGCACGGCTCCGCGATGCAGGCGCTGTGGCGGCAGTGCTGCGGGGGTCGGCGGGAGTTGTGCGCGCGGCGTGCAGATGTCATGTTGGACGCGCTGCGCGGGCACGCGAGTGTGGCGGTACTGGTGGGGAGGGCGCTGGCGGTCCAAGGGGCCGCCGGGCTGCGCGACTTCTGTGTCGTGGAAGAAGACAGCGTGCGGGGGCTGCTGTGCGCTGAAGAGCGGAGAGGCCGTGACTGCCTCAGGAAGACGGCGTCGGTGCTGAGCGTTCGTGCGGCTTCCGAGCGTTTGAACGCAGAGCGGAACGACCGCCGCCGGGTGCTTGCACTCTGCCGAGAAGCTGAGCGGGCGCTAGTCGACGTTGCAGCGGTGGCTTTGCACGAATTGCAGCGCATCGTGTGCCAGCGAGATGAGTGCGGTGCCCGCTTGCGCCTCGAATCAGCTCAGCAGGCGGCCGCTGGCCACGCCTTGAGCTTCGAGTACCAGCGATTGCACGTCCTGTTCCGACAGTGCGTCCCTGGCATCCGCGCCATATCGGCGTTGGAGGCGCGGGAACGGCGCAGCGCCGTGACCGTTTTCAGCGGAGGCGTCGACAGTGCTTCTCGGACGGCCGCAGCACGGCTGCGGGGGAACGTCGAGGAGTCGCAGAGGGCAGCGAGAGAAGTCGTCGAAGGAGACGAACGGGACGCCGTGGGGCGGCTGCGCGGCGCGCACGGCTTGTTGTGTGCCGCGTTCCTCGAGAAGAGCGGGGCATTCGACCGGGTCGTTGAAGGATCGGAGGCAAAAGAAAGCCATGCCGTTTTGTGGGAGTGGCACCGGTCCGGTGTGTTGCGAGTTTCCGCTCTGCTTGCGGCGCGCGAAGAGTCTGAGCGGGCGTTCGTGTGCACAGAGGACCTTGCCCGGTTGTCACTCGACTCCGACCGCTCTGCAGCCTTCGGCCTCCTTGCGTTCCAGGCGCAAGAAAGCTTCGAACGCTGCATCATGTTCCAGCAGTACCGAGTCTCCTTCAGCCGACTCGCGACTATCACTGGCTTTCACGATGCGATGGCTCGTCTCAACCAGGCGCTCGTTCCGTTGTACCGTAGGTGGTCATACAAGTGCACTCCTGCCTTCCAATCTTGGGCGCACCGCCAGAGAGGCGCTGCAAACGAGCGGCTGATTGCGTTGAGGGCCGAAAGAGACTTCTACATTGCGCAACGAGACGAGTACGAGCTCATGAAGTATGCGGCGACCATGTTCCAACGCGCGTTCCTGTCGAGGTACAACGTGTAGCTCGTAGTGCGAACTGCTGCATGCACACATTCGGAAAATATGACGACGTGCATTTTTGCACACTAGGTGTCGTTCCCGCCGGTCACGTTCACCGAAGTTCTCAACCCGTGTGAAGCTGGCAGTGTTGTGTTGTCATTGCACATTGTGCCGGCATTCAGCAACAATCAGATGCCCGATGCTAAACGAGGTTGAGAGCCTTCCGGCTGCGTCTTGTTGATCAATAATCGCATTTGTTCTAGTGGGCACAAGGCACATGCCGTGCCACGTTGTGCTACTTCGTTTCTTCCGACACTCGACGCGACGTAGTTTCCGCTATAGTCTCCGATGTGGGCAGGAAACCAGTGTCTTTTCTCTTTCGAAAATGAAACAGTCTACACGTAATCCTCCGCATTCCCTCTCTCTTGACATCAAAGTTGTCACCGCCGATCGTGTGCGCAGAAGCCGAAACGCGTGTGATGAGCGAATCATGCGCATACGCACCCAGTTCCAACCGCAATTGTATCGTTGGTTCGTAGCCTCTGGCAGACAGAACATTGCGGGTAAGAAAAGTCGGCAAACTGGCTAAGAGGACACATGCCGAATGCTGGTTTACGAAGTGTTGTGAGAGGTTCCTTTAGCCATACTTCAACCTTCTTGCATGTTGTGCCTAAGATCAAGTGCGGCCGACCGCGAGAACACGAAACATGATTTGATTAGGGAAAACATGGAATTCGATCATGTCCAGGATCTACAGCGCCACCCGATCCCAAATGCGTTCCTTGATGTGTGCAGACCAAAAAGCTCCACGAGACCAGAGCACCCACCCTTCAGGTGATCTCTATTCCGACTGAAAATAAGAAAAAAAAAACGGCAAAAACGGGTCCCCTCGAACTTCTCTCTCGTGAGTGGAGGCAGATCTTGGTGTCGTTCGCGACGTCCGATCGCACGGGCGATGCTCAAGCTGTCACTGCTCTGCGCTGTGTTCGGAGCGCTCGCCCTTCAGTGCGCCTGCTACCGCGCGGACCCGCCGGCTGCGAGCCCAGAAGGGGCGCCGTCTGGTGAACGGGAGGGGATGCAGACGTCCGCCCTGGCGCTGCGGCGGCGGCGCCCGGTGCTGTTCTGGGGCGCCGCGGCGGCGGCGGCCGGCGCCGCGCTGCTGCTCGGGCTGCTGGACTACAACCGGAAGCGGGACTCGAAGGTCGCGAAGCGGTGGGCCGGCGACGCGGCGGCGGAGAAGCTGCGGAGTTTCGCGGCGGCCCTGCGCGGGGTTGAGTACGTGCCCACGTGGTACCTGCCCACGGGGCTGCTGCAGACGAGCATCTCGGAAACCGGCAAGCTCGAAGGCCCGGTGGCGTACTCCGAGCGGCTGGTCGCCCTCGCCTCGGTCGACTTCGGCCCGGAAGGCAGCCCGTACCTCTGCTGCCCGCGCACCATCCCCCACGGGCGCATCGCGCTCCACTGGGCCGTGACGGACAACCAGGGGCCCATCGTCGTCGTGTCCCCGGGGTTGACCGGCGACAGCTCGGCGGGCTACATCCGGGTGTTCGTCGATGCGTTGCTCCGCGCGCCGGAGGCGTATAGACCGGTGGTGTACCACCCGAGGGGACTCGGCAATGTTGACGTGCTCACGCCGTTCATGTACAGCTGCGGGTACACCCACGACTACCGGCGCGTGGTGGCCCAGATCGCGGAAGAGGAAACGCAGCGGACGGGGGCGAAGCCGACGATGTTCGCGGTGGGGTTTTCGCTCGGCGCGAACTACGTCGCGAAGTACCTGGGCGAGGAGGGCGACCGGACGCCGATCGCCGCGGCGTGCTGCCTGGCCGGTCCGGTGGACTGCAAGGCGGCGATGCAGAACTTGACCGCCGGCGTCGTCGGGAGGCACCTGCTGGACCCGTACCTGACGGGCAACCTGCAGAAGACCTTCGCAAAGGTCGAGCGGCTGTTCCTCGAGCCGCGGCACGCGACGGTCGACGTGCTCGCGCTGCGCAACGTCAAAACCCTGTGGAGCTTCGACAACACGATCACGGCGCCGCTCATGGGCTGCTCCGACGCGGACGATTACTACGACCAGGCGGCCTGCATGCACGTCCTCAGCGGCATCGCCGTGCCGACGGCGTTCCTGCACGCAGTCAACGACCCCATCGTGCCGGCGAGCTCCGTCCCCGCGAAGTACTTCCACGAAAACCCGAACATCGCCTCCTTCGTGACGCACCACGGCGGGCACTCGATGATCTGGCCCGTGCACTGGGGCCTGGACTCGTGGTCCGCGAAATTCGTTGTTCGGTTCTTCGGAACACCTGCCAGTTGAGCTGGGTCAGTAGAAAATACCGATAAAACCCACCAAGGATCGGCAACAAGGTGCACACCGATACTCTCACCTACCGTGTACCTACTATGTCCACGCAGAGCATAAAGGATATCATCTTCTCATATTGCCAAAAAGTCACCAGGAGACTTTTAAACCCCCGTTGTTTCAGGCGGACTTTTCACTAAAAAACACACAAATAACGCGTAAAAAAATTCGACGGCGCTCTTTTTGCGGAAACCCGAATCTAGACGGCGGGAGACACTTTCAGACAATTTCACAAAACAAAACATGTCCCCCCTGTAGGTTCAAGGAGATTTCCTGTCCCATGAGACACCTGCGAATGCGGAAGACACTACTTACAAGTGTCTCCCGCCACAGGTGTCTCTAGCCATTTTACTAGTGTCTCCCGCCACGTCTTGCTCACCGAGAACTTTCTAGGCGTGAGGGGGTGAACTCTCCAGTGGAGAATTTGTCGTCAACCCACAGCCTCGATCCACACAAAAGTTCCTGAAAACTCCCCGACCCCATCTTTTTATCCCAGTCGTCTTTTTGTGTCTCCCCCCCGCGCGTGGCACGCAATACCTTCGGCGCAAGCAGCAGGAAAGCCAAACTTGTCCTCTCTTTTTCCCTTTTAACCTTACATGGCGACTCCTCCGTTCGCGTTTGTACTTTCTTGTCTTCGCATCCTTGCTTCCAAGAGAAAGGGTAGACGGAAGAGGTGGTCCCATTTGAAGAAATGAATCACAAACCAAGAAACACAAAGCAAAAGTGTGTGAACGGGTGCGCTACCAGGAGCCCGACGGCAAGGCTAACAGCGTGGACAACCTGGATCACGCATGGGCCAACGTCAAATCCTATTCGAGCTGAAGCTTTCCCTCCCACCCGCACCCGCCGGTCACGAAGAGCCCGGGTCCAAGAGCTGAATATGACAAGCAAACAGAGAGTGAAATATAACGTGAACGCAGGATCAGAAGCGGTCCGTCCAGCAAAGGCGGTCTGCGGACTGCAGCTCCAGAATTCCGCTCCTCCGGACCGAACAAACACGCCTCATCCAGCCGAAGAACGTGCCGCCAGCGATAGTTTTCACTCTCCTACTATACGATCGGAAACTGAAGGTTCCAAAATAACTGGAAACAGCCCCCGAGGTTCACGAGCCAAAAAAGGCGGAACAAAATCAGCGCACACGGATCCTTTTCAACGTGATAAAACCGGATGGCCTACTGACTCGTAGTACTGAGGGAAAAAAAAAAATGGCCGGCGATCTGAGGGTGACCACTAGTCCTTTCGGGACAGTTCTCAAAGGTGAGTTCACACCCAAAGGGTGTTTCCCCCGCCCATTAGTTTCACACATGGTGCGCCCGACGCGGTTTTATTGGTTGCTGTGCTTTTCTGCGCGAGTTCTATTTTCTCCCGTCTGGCTTGTTTCAACAAGACATCCCGGACTGTTGTGAAAGCACTTCCGGAACACACCGCGGCGAGCGAAAGCTTCAGTGGTTGAAGGACAGATACGTCCATTCATGCGCGTCTTTAATTAGAAGACGAAGCATTTGGCTACCTTAAGAAAGAAAACCACTTACTCCCGCCGTTTACCCGCGCTCGACCTGATCTCAGCGTTGACATTCAGAGCACGGGACAGAACAATGTAGGTAAGGGAAGTCGACAAACTGGATCCGTAACTTCGGGAAAAGGATTGGCTCTGAGGACACATGCGGGATTTTTTTTGTCAGTGCGGGTTTAGGTCTGGGCTCAGATTGAAGGTGCTGTGAGTGGCGCTCTCGGGTGCTACCCGCGGCTCCTGATTTCTTTCAGGCCTTCTTGCATGTTGTGCCCGCAATGAAGTGTCAGCTTGGAACTGTTACGAACAAGAGTGGTTAATAAACCACAGCATTTCGCTACATCACAGCGGTGGCGAGTGGAATGTGACTTCTGCCCAGTGCCCTGAATGTCAACGCTGAGCGATCAGGTCAAGCGCGCTGTGACGAGCGGCGAGCGAAAGCTTCGGTGGTTAGTTCTTGCCACTCACCCCCAGGGGGAGGTTTCATGCTGTGTCAGGCTACTGGCCTTTTCTGCTGGATCTGATTTGCAAACACGGCGAGGTCCAGCCTCAGAAGCTGGAGTTAAAGAGGGTGTGCGAGCCACACCCGAAAAGCGGGTGTGCTACAACCAAACCGCATGTAAATCCACACCCACAGCTTTATAACTCCAGTCGGAGGCTGGACTCCACCGGATAGTTGTCGCAGGCTCGGAGGCTCTTCAATCCCCCCTGTCACCTCTCTCCCGAATCCTCAACCAATCATCGACTAGCCCCCCGGGCAGGTGTCCTGCCTTGATTCATCATTCCGCTTCCGAGTTCGGCCGACGTTCTCGCAGAGGTCAGGAGAGGTGCGTCCCAGCACCCTCTTTTCCCCAGGGATTTCGAGCCTCGAACCCGTCAAAAACAGTACACGTTGGCACCACCAGTTTCGAAGCCAGGAAGGAAGGTGGGCAGTTTTTTGGGGTGCACCGAACAAAAAAGAGTGTGCACCGAAGTATTCAAGACGAGAAGGAACAGATAGCCGACGGGAGGGATGAAACGAAGAATATATTTAAGAGGTGTCATGGTGGAGGCGTCATCCCGGGAACATAAGCGTCTGTCCAACTCGAAACAGGCTAAAAACTGGAAGTAGAGTGCATACGAGCTAGCGTGAATGCCTACGTTCACCCACCTACACTCACCGCGGCGTGAACGAAACAGAATCCCCTTTTGCCGAAGGTGGGGGGTCTTTGCTATCCCGGTGCCTCAAGCGAACTTTTCGAACTCATAGAACCGACTACGTACGCATATCGCAGCAAACGTCAAGCACTGGGAGGATCTCTGCTTTGCGGAGCCCCGCCGTACCAGAGGGGGCACGGTTGGCACATGGGCATGCAGTTCGGCAGCACTGCTGCGTCGAAGTGCAGCCCGATGCACCGAGTAGGGAGTTTCTCGCAAAAGCACCTTTCGCCCGTGCGGCGCGCGAGTATCTGGCGCTACTGCGTCAATATCGTGGGCGTTGCACCGAGTGAGAGGGGTCAAAACAAGTCAAGGTAGCTGGCGCTACTGCGTCAGGTCCGTGGGATCCGATGCACCGAGTGGCAGGGATTCCTGCTGAAAGAGTTCAGGTCTGGCGCTACTGTGTCAGGTCTGTGCTGAGAAGACCTGGAGAGACCTGCAGATACTGCTGGGGGGGGAGTCTGACACCTCCGAATCCTCGAACACCGTCCGTCTCCGGAGCGTGAGCGCTCCGTACAAGGAAAAAAAAAACTACGGCAGCGTAAATGCTGTTTGGGTACTTCCCCTTTGACCTTTGCTTCGTTCTTCCCCCGGGCGCGACGCGTTCCTAGCTGCGCTCGCCCCGTCTCCCTGTCTCCTTGCACTCTTTGTGGCGTCTTCAGGGAAGGGTATCTCGTTTTTTGCTGTTTTGTTTATCTCGCTCTTCTTTCGGACATTTGGTTTCTTGATTGGGAATGTTGCGTCGGTAGCGGCCAGCCCACGGCGGACCGTCGCCAGTTGTGTCCCCAAGCAGCTTGCGCATTCCGGATATCCGCAGAACACCGGTTCAGGCTTAGGCTCTGCCCTGTTCACTCGCAGTTACAGGGAGCATCGCTGTGCGATGAGTGATGCTTGAACTTCTTACCTCGGGCTTATTTTGGACCGGCCGCGTTGCTGCCCTCAAACCTCGCACTCGTGTGCTTGCTAACAAGAAAGGTAAACGGCAATCCAAGCTAGACCACTGGACTGCCCATGCCGTATACAGAGAACATGAGCCTGCAAAATAAGCCGCCCGAACAACAAGTTTGGCGCGCAGATCTTCAACCACACGTTCTTTTGACGTGCCCCTTAAGAAGTAGTGCGCGTCTCGGGTAAGCAGCAAGCCGCCGATGCCAAAAGACACCCCCTACAACGACACGCCCACCTATTTAAGGGTCGAGATCTCGTTCGTTAACGGAATCAACCTGACAAATCACTCCACCAACCAGGAGCGGCCATGCACCACCACACAATTCATCGAGAAAGAGCTCTCAATCTGTCAATCCTTGAGATCGTCCTGACCTAGTAAAATTCCCCGTGTTGAGTCAAATTAAGCCGCATACTCCACGCCTGGTGGTGTCATTCCGTCAATTCCTTTAAGTTTCAGCCTTGCGAATGTACTCCCCCCTGAACCCATAATCTTTGATTTCTCGTTCGGGGAGTGCCGTGGGAGCCAAAATGACTTCCCTCGATCCTGAGACGGCATCGTTTACAGCAGTGGACTACGACGGTATCTGATCATCTTGGATCCCCACGCTCTCGTTCTTGATTAATGAAGACATTCTTGTCGAATGCTTTCGCAGAAGTTCGTCTTCCTACGATGTAAGAATTTCACCTCTGACGTAGGAGTACGTACGACCCCGGCAGTCCCTATTGATCCCGCGCAACGAGGCCTTAGACGAAACTCAAAAGAGAACCGCTAAGAACTTCGTTTTGATTATTCCTTCTCGGGTTAAGAGACCAACAAAAATAGTCGAGAGAATCGATCCCTTCTTGATGCGAGGGGTTGATCCCAGCCTTCTGAATACCAGCAGTACGCTGATGCCCAGCAAAGCTACAGCGACTCACCCTGTCCACGCACACGGTTGTTGTCGCGGGATACGCGGGTACAATATTTTGTGATGAACCGGTTGAGTTGCTCGAGGCTGCCCTGGATTCGTCAAGCCGTGCAGATTCCCTCGGAGAATCCGTGACAACTTCGACCGAGCACACACCCCGGCACAAGCAGAAACGAAAAGAGAAGAAGAAAAAGAGGGGGGCCGTGCCGTCACCGGGCTCACGTACGAGCCGTCACTGCTCGACCCGATCGAGGGAATCCGGTTCAGGGGGCTCACCATCCCGGAGTTGCCGCGAGAGCTGCCGAAGGTGCCGGGCGGTGTCTGTGCCTCAGCAACAAGTAGGGAACCTCTATCGGCAATCCTCAGTGGGCAAAAGCCCAGTTTGCTGGGCATCAGCGTACTGCTGGTCTTCAGAAGGCTGGGATAAAGCCCCTCGCATCAAGACCTGTCTCTATGAACGGTGGTAATGGTGCCTTGCAAGTAATCTCTTCATCGCTTACGCGTACACCATACGCATACGGCGGTTTTCGTTCACAAAAAAGAACAAAAACTTTCCCCGAAAAACAGACACCCTGTATTTAGATTCGTCAAGCAGATTTTCCTCGTGAGACCCGTGCTGCCAGGCGCATTGATTCGACGACGGCCTCAAGAGGCAATGTTGCATCCTGCACCGCATGACGCGTTGCGGATCGTGCGCCAGGGGGCTCCAGCGGTGATGGCGGCGACGGAGGCGACGAGAGCGACGTCTCCGGTGGCGGCGGGCGAGACCGCCACTAGCATCTTCCACGGAACCGGCGGTGGCTGCGACCGCCGACCCGGTCCAACTCTCGACGTCCGCGGCTCCGCGACGAGCCGCACGGCGAAAGCGCTCGGATTCTATCTCTGAGGGCGAGCCTCGCACTGGCCCTCCGCTGCGCCCTCGACGGGCCGCGCAATGATCGCGTCCTCCTGCCGGCCCGGCCCGGCCTTCTACGCTTCCGCCTCCCGCCTCTTGCCGCACGGCGGAAAAGAGCAAGCGAAGATTCCGATGCCTACTCTGATTGCGAACTTGTCACACAGCTCACAGCAACAGGTGCAACCGACAAACGTTGCACCACGTGACGGAAGCGCAAGTGACCCTTCTGGAGGCACGTAAGCGAAAAGCTGGCATAGTGAGGTACTCATCTGCATGCAAATGACTACCCACGAAGGCAACAAGAAAAGACGGGCACCAAGAGCAGATCAGGACGTTGGGACCGTCCCAAGCCGAAGGAGTCGAAAAGCGAAGCAAGAACACCAACACAGAGACGCAAACCGAAGGCAGCCAATCAGACCTCCCAGGGCAGGGGGGAACCTGCGGCAGTGAAGTAACGAAGCTCATCCGAGTGTCCGATGAAACCCCTTGTCAATACCACCCAACGACTGCGACGCGCGTGCGAAATGCCGGACGCTAGCGTCTGTCAAGAGCATGCGTGACTCAGCCGTGTTTTAAAGGTGAGATGAGAGGCATCGGCTCAAAGGACCATACCACTAACACAACAAACGATTTCCTCGGAAAATCCGTGACAACTTCGACCGAGCACACAAACAGAAAAGAAAGAGAGAAGAAGAAGAAAAAAAGAGGGGGAGAAGCCACGATGTTCCGTGCCACGCAGCGCGCGTTGTTCACGCAGGGGTCCGATGCCCTGAAGGAGATCCTGACGAAGAAGATCCCGGAGCAGGCCGCCCTGATCAAGCAGCTGAAGGACAAGCACGGCGACGCGTCGCTCGGCGAGGCGACGGTGGGCGCCGCGTACGGAGGCATGCGCGGCATCACCGGGCTCACGTACGAGCCGTCGCTGCTCGACCCGATCGAGGGAATCCGGTTCAGGGGGCTCACCATCCCGGAGTGCCGCGAGAAGCTGCCGAAGATTCCGGGCGGTGAGGAGCCCATGCCCGAGGCCATGTGGTGGCTGCTGGTGACCGGCGAGGCGCCGACCCAGGAGCAGGTGCAGCTCCTGCAGAAGGAGTTCCACCACCGCGCGAACGACCCGATCATGGACCAGGTCACCAAGACGCTCGACTCCCTGCCGACCGACATGCACCCGATGCTCCAGTTCTCCGCGGGCATCCTCACCCTCGGACACGTGAGCAAGTTCGCCGCGGGATACGCCTCCGGCGCAGCCACCAAGGCCAACTACTGGGAATACACCCTCGAAGACTCGCTCGACCTCATTGCCCGCATCCCGCAGTTGGCCGCGCAAATCTACAGACGCAGCTTCCACGGCGGCTCCAGCAGCGTATGCGCCCCGCACCCTTCGAAGAGAGACTTGGTGCCGGCATCAACCATGCATGGGGGGAAAGGCAGTCTGCCTATTATCCACCCCCTAGCATGAATCGTGCATGAGCGGCAGTGTTCTGTCTAGTCATTAACTAAGATTTCCCCCCCGCCAACAGAAGGGACCCCAGGAACCTTGCAGGAACGCTTGGTTCCAGCATCAATCATGCCTAGACGGCAGTGTTCTGCCTGACCATCAAACCAAGATTTCCCTCCTGGCATGAACCATGCAGGAGAGGCAGTGTTCTGTCTAGTCATCTACTACGACTTCCCCCCTACCGCCAACAGAAGGGACCCCGGGAACCTTGCAGGAAGACTTGGTTCCAGCATCAGTCATGCCTGGAAGGCAGTGTGTTCTGTCCAACCATAAAACCAATATTTCCCCCCCCCTGGCACGAAACATGCAGGAGAGGCAGTGTTCTGTCTAGAGACGCAAGGAAACCCCCCTTGTTTTGAAGCCTCAGCATAGAATACTCAACGAAGAACACGAACACAGGTTGTTGCCCGCGACGCGAACCTCGACTTGGCTGCCAACTTCACCAAC
Source organism: Diplonema papillatum (assembly GCA_030068145.1). NCBI lineage: Eukaryota > Euglenozoa > Diplonemea > Diplonemida > Diplonemidae > Diplonema > Diplonema papillatum. The sequence continues at coordinate 21,776 of JAPJBO010000543.1, forward strand.
CAGCTCGGCTTCGACTCCAAAGAGTTCGCCGACTGCATGCGTCTCTACCTTTGCATCCACACGGACCACGAAGGTGGTAACGTATCCGCCCACACGGGTATCCTGGTCGGTAGCGCCCTGAGCGACCCGTACCTGTCTTGCAGCGCAAGCATGAACGGTCTGGCAGGCCCGCTCCACGGGCTCGCCAACCAGGAAGTGCTTCTGTTCATGCGCGACCTTCAGGCTCAGGTGTGTTGCGGCTATTTTATGTCTAGCAAATGCAGTTTGCAAAGAACGAAAAAAATATATATTTTTCTTTTTCTAACTGAAGCGCGTCACCAAAACTCCTTGCCAAACAAACAAAGGTCGCAAGTCACCAAACTGATCGTCCTTCGGGATCGACGGTAACACAAAAAATGCGAGCGGATCAACTACCAAGAGCCCAGCGGAAAGGCTGCGGAGTGGGCATCCTGGCTCAAGCATGAATTAAAGTCTAGCCCGATACAGTAGAGCTTCCTATCCACTCCCCCCCGCCCACCGACCACACGCACCAAGCTGAACCTCACAAACAAACAAAAGGTCGAAAGTCACCAATCTGTACGTCCACTCGGAAACACAAAAACCGTTCGATGACAGCGCGCTGTCCTCACTCCCGTTAGACGAACAAAATCAGGGTTGAAGAAAGCGCGCACGAGCAAAATACAGTGTAGGACGCTACAGTCTTAGAAGGTTAACCCCATACGGAAGGAGGGTGGGTGTTAATTTTGAGACTTTTCAAGGCAAGCCTTGGGTCATACTCAAAAGGGGGTTTCGTAGGTCAAAAATGGGAACCGAGAGGCGCATTTCAAAGATTTTGTAGCAGATCTTTCAAATGCGCACCTCGACGCTGAATGAATACACATGGAAGTGACCCAGGGCGGGCCGTCGTTGAAACTCCCTTCCCCCGGCAGCCGCCATTAGCAACAACACACCAAACTCACATCAAGATGATGTCGTGTCAACAACGAACGAGCCAGGAAATGCAACAAACCTGCACTACGCTCAGTTCGTTTTGCGTGAAGTTCTTGAACCGTCTCTCTCTTCTCACGCTCTGACTTCCTCCCACTACAGGTTAAGGCCAAGGGAGGAGCGAAGGACGACACCGAGCTGAAGGCGAAGCTCACAGAGTGCATCTGGGACCTTTTGAACGCCAAGCGCGTTGTGCCCGGATACGGCCACGCCGTCCTCAGAAAGACCGACCCGAGGTACACGTGTCAGCGTGAGTTCTGCCTCCGCAACTTCCCCGACGACGAATTGTTCCACTTCGTCGACACGATCTACCAGGTTTGCGCCGCTTCTTACTTTGACGCCGGTGGCCTTCGAAAATTAAGTGAACCGCCGACCAACAACACAGCACACAGCACACAGAACCTCACACAAACCGCTCGCGCCCACTTGCGGAAGTGTCTCAAACACTGAAGTTGGTTCGTTTCCCGTTATCATGTTCCGTTCCCATGACTGCTGATTCGCCAACTAGGTAGGGACAGAAGGGACCTTATTGGTCCACTCGTGCGCGTTTTTAATTAGACGACGAGCATTGGCTATCTTAAGAGCCACCGATTGTTGGCTGTTGTGTCAAGTTCGAACTACTTAGATTGGTTCGTCATCCTGCTTTCGTTCACCGTCGCCACTTTATTGCTACTTTACACCTACTCGGCTCACACAGATCGCCCCGGGCATCCTCACGGAGCACGGCAAGACGAAGAACCCGTACCCGAACGTTGACGCGCACTCGGGTGTCCTCCTCCAGCACTACGGCCTCACCGAGTCGAACTACTACACTGTCCTGTTCGGTATGGGCCCTTCTTGTTTAGTACCGAACCACACCCGCAGCCAACGTTGCCAACAAAAGCAACCTGTGGTGAGTGTTACGACTCCAAAATGGGGAACCATGGTGCCCCTTGGAAAGGTTTCGTAGCACACCTCTTCACAAAAGCAAACATTGTTCCTTTTTGACGTGTCTTTGCTCCGAAGGCCCAGTGTCCGAACTCCAGCTCGGGTTTTGGCTCTTTCGACACGAATCGTAGACGGTCAAACTGCAATAAAAACGCGGACAACAGACCGGTACGGGCTACAAGGCAACCCCTGCTCAACTAGAAAGAAAGCGAACGGCATGCGATGCATGATCAATGCCGTCATGAAGCTGGCGGCCCAGCAAGAGCTCGGCGGCTGCCTGCCCGGATCGATAAAGGCGGTGACCACGGCACTGTCCTTTATTGGACTGCCCAGCCTGCCGGGCCTGGAACCCAGACCCCGACACCGGATGCCCGCTACAGGAGGAATCGTCCAGTTGAAGGGGAACGGAGCCTACGACAATGGGCCCGTGTACAACGACGAACGACGCGCGAGGGCAGGCCGGTGGCCCGCCCCCCAGAGACCTGCCGCAAACCCGGACCCCGTCCATTTTCTGGGCGCGGTGGTCGACAAGAGGAACGCGACGAAGTGCGTCGCGCACTACAAGGGGAAGTGTGAGGTCTGCCGCCGCCTCGGAGACAAACAGGGGCCCACCGTGCAGGCGTGCTGTCGGCACCACCACGCCGCCGACGACGGGCTACCCATCGCGATCTGCGACCGACACCGAATGTCCAGGTGCGCGGTCTGCAACACGCCGAAGACGTGCTGTGCCGCAGGGCACCACGGGTGCCGCGAACACAACCGCGGCCCGTGCGAAGGGTGCCGCCAGCTGCCGACGCTCGCAGAGCGACGACCCGCCGCGTGCTGCGGCAAAGGGCACCACAGTGCCGACGAACCGAAGGCTACGAAGCCCGCCGCACCACCCAACACGAACACGCCGGCGCCCGCGGCCACGCCGCGCTCGCCTGCGGCTGAGCAACTGTCCGAGTCGCCCAGGAAGGGGCGGAAGCGTATCTTGCAGGAGACCCCGCGACCGACCACCCACCGGGGGCCGAAGCGCCCGGCCAAGAAGGCAGCGACGCGGCAACGCACGCGAACGGCGCGGTGCCTCACCAGCTCACCAACCTCCCCGCCTTCATCACCGTCATCATCACCGTCGCCCAAGACGTCATCAACGGGGAACATCATCCCCAGAAGGAGGCGGAAGCGACCCCTGCAGGAGTCCCGGGATCTTCCTGACGAGCACGCAGCCCGGTGAACATAGCCAAGAGTGTCGAAGTTTAGCGTCGAAACTTCCTGGCTTTTCACGCCGTAGCAGAACGACCACACCCTACCCAATCCCAAAAACACCCTGAACGCGTTAGGGGACTTCACAAGGTTTCTCAACGGAGTGACACATCACCCGAAACGAGCAGCACCCGCAGCACCCTTTCACTTTTCTCAACCCTCTCAACCTCCCTCCATACCCAAGCCTACGGTCAACCGGAGACTTTGAAATACCTACCTTCTAATCCACAAATAACGCTAAAAAACGCTCAAAACCAACACCACAGGTGTCTCGCGATGCATCGGTGTTCTCTCTGCCCTTGTGTGGGACCGCGCCCTCGGCAAGCCGATCGAGCGCCCGAAGTCGATCACGACCGAGGCTCTCTGCAAGAAGTTCAACATCGTGTGAGCAACCCCCCGCCCGCTGACTGGCCATTTGGGTCTGGAAGAGGAGGCGGCGGGCGGATGGGGGACAGTCGAAAATTAGCTGGCGCAATTCCATTTCTTTGCGACCGACCGGCCTTACGTTTTTACACACCCCAAATCGCCCGGGCGGCCCCACCCAAGGCAAGTCTTCGTGCACGGTGCCCCCCCCTCCCACGGGAGGGCTGCACACTCTTTGTGTGTGTGAGCGAGGATACAAAACAAAAGACCCCGGAAATCCTAAAGGAAGACCGGCGCTGCGTATTCGCAGTTCTCTCAAACTCACGCCCAAAAAAAAAAAAACAATAAAAAAGCAACGCGAGGTGTTTGACCGCGGCACCACGCCTGCCCGTGTCTACGAAGTCACATTTCAGACTGCTGGGTAGCTCAACAAGGAGACGGGATGTTGCGCGCGCCTGACAAAAAAACGTTTTGAGCTCGTCGTAGTGCAGCCTAGCCAGTTGCCCCCCTCCGACTTGTCCCCACGCAGCAGGCCAATGCTGCGCGGCCGACAGAAGCGGGGGGGAGGTATGTGTCTGGAGGGCATCTTGCACCCGAGCTTCCATCGTGCGAGGGCGCGCGCGGGGGGGCAAAAAAGAAACCGGAGGCAGAACAACGGCTTCTTTCTTTTTTGCACCCGCGCTCTCTCGCACGCGTTCGTGCCCTTTTTTTTTTTGCGGTTTTTTTCTTGTTTTTCCTTCGTCCCCCCCGACGGAAAAAATCAGCATTTCCGACCGAACGCCTGCATGGTTTGATAAGGATCGACGAGACCGGCGGGCGTAACGCATTTTCGTGTTGCTGTTCCGAGGGTTTGAGCCTTATGGCCGATTCTTATGGTTATCTCCTGTTTCGCTCCATTCGTAAGAGAGTCGTGCCTTTTTTTTCTTCTTCAAAAAAAGTTCAAAAAATTCTACGACGTTTTCTGTCTGGCAATCGAGTCAAACTATGCACCTGGCGGTTTTGTTTTCTTTTTCCTTTATTGCTTTCCCCCTATAATGGCAACCCCACCCCCCGAAGAACTTGCCAGAGTTGCGTCCACGTTGCCGGTCGGCCTATTGCACCGTTCCCCGCAAGTTTTTGTGGGGGCCTCCAGCAGCTCGCCCGTTCATGAGCCTTTCGCCGCCGAAAACGCTCTACCGGGCGCTGTGCTTCCGCCCCACCTCTTGCGCATCTTTTTTTCTTCCGGCGACAGGTCCCGGCTCTCTGGAAAGCAACGTCAACTGGGACTGATGTCTCACGGTCTTCTTTTCACAGAAATTTCCCCGACCCCCCCTCTATACAACATCTTCTTCGAAGAAGACTTGATGCTAGCATCGATGCCATCGTGACTCCACGACGCACACTCCGGCACCGGCACCGGCGGCGCGCGGCAGCCCGTGGCGGCATGAGTTGGGTGCCATGCCGTCTTCCACGACCACCGTCCTCGAGCCAGCCCATCCCTATTTCCTGGAAGTGCATCGGATTGCCTGCTGTGCTGTTGATCGCACACAGGCCAGCACAGGCATTTTTCGTAGACTTTGTCACAGGCGGTACATAGTCTATCACAGGTCTACCGGCCGGGGTGGACCGGCTCACCCGCTTATCGGGAAGCGCAGCACCCCCACAACGTCTTCATCAGGCCCGCCTTACCAACCCCCCCCCCCCCCCCCCCCCCCCCCGGAGGCAGTGTTCTGCCTAAACATTAAACTAAGTTTTCCCCCCGGCGACACAGACCTTTCTTGAGCCCCTTTTCGTTGGGGCGGGGACGCAGCGCCGCTCATATTCTTTTTGATAAAGGTTGACCCACTGCGTGTGCGCTGACTCTTCTTTGTTCTTTGTTTGTTTTGCTCTTTTTTTGAATAAGTGCCTTTGCTTCGTTAGGACTACTCGAGGAGCCCGCCAGGTGTGCTGTAGCCCACGAGGCTCAGGTACAACTGGGTTTAGTGCCGGGTGGTATGTAAGCAATCACTTGTTGGTTGCATCGCGTTCCTCTCTCACCCTCAAGGCCCCTCGAGTATTTTTGAGCGAGCTCACGGCCAGAGCGGCGCTCGTGCACCCCCGTTGAAGACTCGCTCGTTCGGAAGGCTGCCCGGCAATTAAAAAAAGAGGACTCCCCCCCGCATCATCGTGCAAAATGTTGTTTCTTCTTACGACGTTCTTGCGGCATGCAAAAGCAGTTCGTACACGCGTCACGATTAAGACTACCCAACCCCCCCTCCCCGGTTGTCGTAGTCAGCCCCTCAGACACTTCAGTACCCGGAGTTTCAAAAGATCCTCCACTGCCGTACTTCAGCAAGTCAGTTCACTGCAGGAGGGCAGTACTGGAGTGCCAGCTTGCGGAACGCACCTGAGGGTGCGACGTCAGTGTTGGGCCACAACCCACAACACTAAATACAACCGGCGCCAGCGCAGATGTTCTGCCCAGGAACAGTCGGCCTCGAACTTTGTACACCAATTCATCAACAATCCCCCCCAAGCCGCCCCATTGGCCTTTTTCTTTCCGCCTTTTCTTTTTTTTTACCCCCCCCCCCCCCCCCCGTTGTTTTTTTTTTCTCATAAAGCGCTTTGTTTCGCGTTCATTCTTTTTTCTCCTGCTGCCTTTTGCCCTCTCCCTCCCTCTTTGTCCCTCCCGGCTATTCTTAACTTTCCTCGAGCTTAAGAACAATATTTCATAAAACACCACCTTTTTTTTTTTTGTTTTTACTTCGGGTTCCCCGTTTCCGAAACCCCCCCCCCCTTCGCTTTTTTATTGGGTGGTTCTTGTCTTTTTTTTTTTTCCCCCGAAGGAGTAGCGGGACTTGCGCGGCGTCTGAAAGGTGAAATGAACGTGTTTCGCGTGCGTTTTGTATTTTCTTCGCTGCTGCGTTGGCTGGTTACGAAGCTGTGCACATGGAACATCGTTGCGGTGAATCCGAGATGCAACCGCAAGAGACTTTTTCGTGGAGTGAAAGCCTGCTGCGTAGAACTGGTTCGAAGGGTACGACGAAAAATAATCGGGAAGGTGTGACTGACGTTCTTTGATCCTGTTGGCTCGGGCTAGTTGAGGAGTGACCTTTTACCGGAATATTACTAGTAGAAGCCAGCTCCACCCGAATTCTCCTGGTGTCGATTCGAGGTCGTCGTGCTCATCCAGCCATGCGTCTTGCTCCCATTCCCTCATTAAACTGCAAGAATTTTACGCGACCCGCACTGTGTTCACACGTGTACACGTTGAAGGGCGCGGCGATCTAGCTGCGTGCCGGCTGTCTGTCCCAGCTGCTCATGGCTGCGCGTTCAGATGCCGAGGGTGTAGGTCTGTGTTCCCTGGAGTGCTAGGGCTGCCCGGCGAAGGGACAATCCCATGGTACCGCGTGAATGACGCGATCGGGCCCACGGCAGCGCAAGCCAGCTCGTAGACCCTTGGCTCTGCAGTTCCGCCGAACACAAGCTCGTCGAGACGGTCAGCCACCAGGGCAGCGCGGACGGGGTTGTAGCACTGTGCTGCCTCCGACTCAAGCTTTGCGACAGCTGTGGTTGTCCGTCACGTTCCCGTACCCGAAGCGGCCTTTTTCCTTTCCTGTGCTGCTTTGGCCGGTTGTGAAAGCTGAACGCGGACACGTCGATGCCATGCTGGTGCTGGGAAGGACGCAGGCGGTACACGTGGAGCACCGGCCATGAAATGTTGTAGGCGAGGATGGCGGTGTCTCCGAGATGCGAACGCTAGAGACGTTTTCGCCCGACGGACACAAACACACGAATGCATCGACGATGACTGCTCCAGAAGGCGGCGAGAATCACGACATGACCCTCCTGCCCCGTCGCAGGGAATGCGCCCGTCATCGAGATCACATTTTCCGGAGTGTACTGTTTTAACATCTACAGCCCCCTCCCCGCGTGCTGCAACAAGAAGCAAAACAGGGAACAAGAAGGAAACCAGGGGATTAGTTTCCGTTGCAGATTTAGACCGACCGTCGGTCTAAATCTGCAAACCGGACTTGGCCGGGGGGAAAAAAAAATGTAGGGGGGCCCACGTACCCCCTTTTTTGGGACAAAATTATAAGAGGTGGTTGCTCAAGCTTTTCGTGCCGCGGAAAACTTTGTTGCTTTACCTACCCCCCCCCCCCGCCCCCCCCCCCCCCACCAACGTAGACAAACCAGACTCACACCGCAGTCCTGTCTGCAGACACTCAGGTTCCACGCTGATGATGGCCCGCCTTATGTGTCCAGCCAGGACCGAAACACGGCGCGGACGGGACCAGTGCGGTGTTGAGCACATACCCATTCCAAGCACGGGCTTGCAATCCCCCCATTCCAGTAGGGTACTTCGCGTAACGCGACTTGCTGCCCTCAGCACGCAGGATTCCTTCCTCGCACTCTTTTCCTTTTGGTACTTTCAACCATTGGTGCTGCACACGGCAACCCCATGTCCACTGTGCTCTGCGGAGTTTACTTCGCAGATTGCCACCGTAAAAAGAAGACAAGTCAGTGCTGCCTAGCGAGTCGCAGTCACAATCAGGGCGAGTGCCCTGAGTTTTTAACTGATTGCTCAGACACGGTTGTAGGGGCCTTCTCCCCGTGACGGATTCGCCTGTGCTCTAGTAGCACGGTGGTCCTGGCTGTGACGAGCTACGAACAGCCGCCTGACAAACCAGACTCACACCGCAGTCCTGTCTGCAGACACTCAGGTTCCACGCTGATGATGGTCCGCCTTATGTGTCCGTGGCTTAAAGGACCGAAACACGGCGCGGACGGGACCAGTGCGGTGTTGAGCACATACCCATTCCAAGCACGTTCTTGCAAACCCCCCCCACCAACGTAGAGAAGCGATTCGTCGGCATTCGCGCACCACAACAACCCGCCGCTCCGCCGGAATCACCGAGCCCTCCCAAAAGTGTTCCACCACACGACCCCAAGAGCTTCACCACCACCGCACCCATCGCAACCAATCCGCCGGACCCACATGCGCGCGGCATAAACAACATTCGGAATAGCTGTTTCTTCGCCGCAAGCGTTCAGTTTCTGGCCCGCAAGCCGAGCTTCCGGACACAGCTTGCAGCCCTCCAACACCCGAATGAAGAGCAGCTTATAGTTCGTAAACTCTTTACGGACTTTGACGCTGGTCGCGACATTCACACAGCTCGATGGCCACAATCCGAAGTCTCGTGTTTGACACGACAGACGATGACTCCCAGCACCGGGATGCTCACGAACTCCTGACGTGGATCAGAAGTTGCGTAAGGGGTGACGACGACGATCCGACGACGGTGACCTACACCCGACTGACGACCTGCTTCGAATGCGGAGGATCCAACACAGCGGCACCAGCACTGGAGCCATTCCTCCTTGTTGAGCTGAAGAACAGAGAAAAAGCCTACACCGAACCACTTGAAGTTCTTGTACGGAAAGTGAAGAACAAGAAGGCAACCCGTATCCCCGACGTCGACTGCGATACATGCCACCGAAGAACGGAGGGCTCCACAAAAGAGCTCTACGTTTTCCCAAGTGTGATGGATGTGGCTCTTAAGCGAGCCCAACGGTCGAAGAGAACAGGCGAAGAATATAAAGCTAAAAGTCCGCACGCCCATTCAACCAGCCATCACGATCGGGGAAGACACTTACAGAGTAACTGGCTTCATCGTCCACACAGGGAAAGTGCAAGCTGGACACTACTACACCGTGCTGCGAGAAAACGACGACTGGGTGTGTTACGACGACCAGCAAGTGTCCCTTCTCTCATGGGAAGAATGTGCTGTCAAGTTTACAACAAACGGCTACATCGTTTCCCTGGAGAGAGCTTGAACACTTTCAACCCTTGAAAGTAGTGCCCCGTGGCGGTTGGTTACGAGCCACAATCCCATCCAAAACCCCCCTTTTTTTAAAAAAACGAAGGAAGGAAAACACATGAAACCAAGTTGTGCTCGCACCGGAACAGGACTGAAAATCCCCATCCAAAGGACCCACTGATGAGCTCTGACTTTGGATTGGTCTGCGTTCAAGAGCGAAACATGAGACGAAGAACGAGGTGCACACAACACCGCGGTGAAAAAAATACAGGGGGCTAGTCCCTCAAGGTTTCATTCCCCACTTTGGGAGCCGTACACTCCCCTCTTTACAACTTTCTATTTTCTATTTTGCATCCCTTTCCTAGACGACATCTTCCTCGAAGAAGACTTGATGCTAGCATCAACCATGCATGAGAGGCAGTGCGCTGCCTAAACATTAAACTAAGATTTTCCCCCCGTGAACATGTCACCCCCTTTTGTGCAAAAATCCGCTGGGGGGTGACATACTCAAGGGGGGTGACATACTTAAGGGTTTGCAGAGGTCATCTGAGCCTCGGCTGGGGGGAAACGTCCTTAGCAGCCCTTCTAGGACACGACCGAGGCAGAACGCTGGGCCCATGGCAAGGTACCAGATGCTGAAAGACCCGCCCGACTTCCAACCCCAGTTCCTCAGGACCCCCTGCCGGCAGGGAGACCCTGCCGACGCGCTGGACCTCAACGCAACAAGCAGCAACAAGCTCGGACGACTGGGCATAACGCGTCGCAAGCCGAACCAATGTGCCACATTGACGATCGGACGCGTACAAAGCAGACCAGGCACGAACGTGAAGAGAGTGATTGAACCGTTGCGCAAAGCAAACCAGTGGCATGAATGACGTAGGTGATACGTGATTGTCATCATATCCACTGCTCTCCTTCTCGCGCGCAGCAGACATAATGGCCGCTGTGTCCAGGCCGCTGCTTCCGGCTCAGCATTCGCTCAAACTTCTGCATTGAACGCCCCTCAGATTGCAAGTGCAAGACACTTGCAACAATTTTACAAACTTCCTTCTCCTGTTCACAGTCCGTGTACTTCAGCAAATCGTGTTGGCAAAATGATAACATTGCGAGGTCTGGATGTGTTTCGAAGTAGGTCGTTCCATCAGTTGCAGCCACCGGGAACAAGCCGAACAATCCACTCTCAAGAAGTTCCGATGCATCCTGATGGGTGTTTCCTTGAAATTTCTCAGGCATACACTTGCGGATTCGGGACAATATGGCGGACAGTGTTCCTGTCTCGACGTCTTGCTGAAGAAAAGTCGTGAGGTCGTTGCAAGCGTCATTCGCAACCGACGCAATGCGGTTGACCATGTTGTGCATTGAAGGAACCCTAGGATGGCCCCAATTAGCAGCTGTTGCCCAAGTTTTGAATCCCGCGAAACCTCTCATTTACAACGTTGTTGGCTGCTTCAAGACCACGTGTCACTTTGGCGGTCGCGCAAGCAACCAAAGAGGCGAGGATGACCGCTCTGATTGTAGTCTGCTGCTGTGCATGCTCACTGGTGCGGAAGGTGGCGGTGAAAGCGGAAAACTCACAAAAAAAAAAACCGTTCAAAAAAAAAAAAATTCCGCCGCAGGGCCACTCCCCACTGGGACAACAGGACAAACCTTGAGTATGTCACCCCCCCCTCTCAGGCCTTGGGGGGTGACATACTCAAGGGGTTTTTGGGGGGTGACATGTTCACGGGGGGGGGGGTAGGTATACATGTTCCCCGGATGTTGCCCCACATTTTCCTCCCCAGATTGGCTGATTTTCGAGCCTCCAGATGAACATCGTACTTTTCATGGACGGTTTACTGGGGAAATGCACTTCGCGTTTTTTTTTCCCAGATACCAATTTTATGAGATTTTCGGAATCATGGGTTTTGAGCTAAAAACCCATGACACCACAAATACACGAAAAGAGACGGTCAGACGGTACCAAGAAGACAGACAGTCACCTACTGCGGCACCATACTGAGGAGGGCCTACCGTAAGTAAGGTATGTGGACAATGGCCGAAACCACCAATGACCAACGATCAAGGTACCCACCGATCCTCTTACCTCGTGTAACCACCACTCTTACGACACTCAGAGCACAAAGAATATTTTCCCTTAACGACGAAGGTCACCCGGAGACTTTAAAACCCCGGAGTTTCAAGCGAACTTTCACTCTAAAAACCCACACCTTCCTCCCGAAAACATCATTTTTGTAGGTGTAATGCCATATTTTGGACAGCTCGTGCATTTTGGCGACCTCTTTCACCATCCAAAAATCCACTTATGGTGGTGCCAGTCTATCTCAAGAGTTTGCAAATAATGCGGTGTGGAAGGTGGGATAGCTCAGGAAACTGCAAAACGCGCCATCTAGAGGGTGGGATAGCTCAGGAAATCGCAAAAATCGTCATCTGGGGGGTGGGATAGCTCGGGAAACCGCAAAAAAACGCGTTGTAGAGGGTGAGATAGCTCAGGAAGTTGCAAAAGGCACCATCTAGAGGGTGGGATAGCTCGGGAAATCGCAAAGTACGTGCGCTCGGCTAAGGCCGGCGCGTGGCGAGACTGGAGGCAGCAGTTAAAGTTCGGGGAACAGTAAAGTTCGGGTGAAGCTAAGTTCGGGCAAAGCTGGTGAAGCTGAGTTCGAGTGATGCTAAGTTCGGGCGTTGCTAAGCGCTCAGACTAAAAAACAGTTCGGGCACGAAGCGAAGTTCGGCCAGGGTGGTAAAGTCCGGGTGAAGCCAAGGTCGGTGCTCGTGCCCGGGGGGGGACACCCCCCCCGACCCACCGAGTGCGGGAAAAGTTCGGCGCTGGTACCCGGGTGGGCGCCCCCCCCGCCGCCCACCGGCGAAGCAAAAGTTCGGGCGCAGCTAAGTTCTGGTGAAGCTCAGTTCGGACGATAATAAGTTCGAGTGATGCTAAGTTCGGGCGGAGCTAAGTTCTGGTGAAGCAAAGTTCGGGCGCAGCTGAGTTCGGGCGAAGCAACGCTCGGGCGAAGCAACGCTCGGGCGAAGCAAAGTTCGGGCGAAGCAAAGTTCGGGCGCTGCAAAGTTCGGGCGATGCTAAATTCTGGTACGGGCGCAGCTGAGTTCGGACGAAGCAAAGTTCGCGCGAAGCTGAGTTCTGGTGAAGCAAAGTTCGGTTCTCGTAGCAAGTTTGGCCTGTGATGGCAAGCTCGGCCGCCCGACTCCGTTTCCCGGGGTGACCCAAATACCGCGAGATACTGAGAAACTCCGCCAAAAACGCAATTTTCGGGCACATTTGACCCCGAAACGAACAAACCTCGAAAACAATCTTCGACCGGAAAAATGTCAAGGGTGGGATTCGAACCCGGGCCTACCGGCCTGAAGGCCGACGCCCGCTCACTCTGCCACCCGTTTGCATTTTGGCAGGGGGAAAAAAAGCTAGCGTTGCACATCCCCCAGCTCCAAAAAAAAACAATACACTTTTGAGTGTAGAGAAAAGTGGGGTTGGCTCGAATAGAGGCTATTCACATTGCATGTTCATAGGACCTCCAGTCTCGAAAAACGCGTTCTAGAGGGTGGGATAGCTCATGAAATCGCAAAAAAACGCATTGTAGAGGGTGGGATAGCTCGGGAAACTGCAAAAAGCGCGTTGTAGAGGGCGGGATAGCTCAGGAAACCGCAAAAAACGCATTGTAGAGGGTGGGATAGCTCAGGAAGTTGCAAAAAGCGCGTTGTAGAGGGTGGGATAGCTCGGAAAATTGCAAAAAGCGTGTCCTAGAGGGTGGGATAGCTCAGGAAATCGCAAAAAACGCATTGTAGAGGGTGGGATAGCTCAGGAAGTTGCAAAAAGCGCGTTGTAGAGGGTGGGATAGCTCAGGAAGTTGCAAAAGGCCCATCTAGAGGGTGGGATAGCTCGGGAAATCGCAAAAAACGCGTTGTAGAGGGTGGGATAGCTCAGGAAATCGCACAAAACGCGTTGTAGAGGGTGGGATAGCTCAGGAAGTTGCAAAAAGCGCGTTGTAGAGGGTGGGATAGCTCAGGAAATCGCAAGAATCGTCACCTGGAGGGTGGGATAGCTCGGGAAATTGCAAAAAACGCGTTCCAGAGGGTGGGATAGCTCGGGAAACTGCAAAAAGCGCGTTGTAGAGGGTGGGATAGCTCGGAAAATTGCAAAAAGCGTGTCCTAGAGGGTGGGATAGGTCAGGAAGTTGCAAAAGCGCGTTGTAGAGGGTGGGATAGCTCAGGAAGTCGCAAAAATCGTCATCTGGAGGGTGGGATAGCTCGGGAAATTGCAAAAAACGCATTGTAGAGGGTGGGATAGTTCAGGAAATCGCAAAAGGCGCCATCTAGAGGGTGGGATAGCTCGGGAAACTGCAAAAAGCGCGTTGTAGAGGGTGGGATAGCACGGAAAGTTTCAAAAAGCGCGTCCTAGAGGGTGGGATAGCTCGGAAGATCGCAACACGACTTTGCCGAAGGCATGATACAGTGACAAAAGAAGAGTCTCAAATTAGTGCCCTCGAGTCCTTGTATCTGAGCCAGCTCTTGGAGTTAGCCAAAGTGTGTGAAGCAGCTCCGCCAACTCAACGTTCGAAGAAGGATGTCCTGGTCGAGTTGCTGAGTCCTCACTTTGGAGAGCTCGAAGAAGAAGTTCGAACCATGATGGCAAAGAACGAGCAGTCTCGGGGCGAAGCAAAATAACAGAAGAAGCGTGCCCGTGCCTCGCAGGGCCCGTCCTCCCCCTTACCGAGGAGGAAGCGAACTACGCCGGGAAGCCCCTTTGAAAACGTGCCCTGTTCTGTCCCTTGGCTTTTGGTGGTTTGCGAAAGAGCCGGCTCTTGCATGGCATGCTACTTATCGAGGCATCCGGAAAACGATGTGACACAGAAAACGGCCGGCTAGGTCTTCCTTGTACGGCATGGAAACCATTATTTAGCAAGCCGGCAATAAGAAACTGCGGCAAAAAAGCCATTTTCTCCAGAATTCCAGTTCCATATTCCTCAAATAGCCAACTTCGTTTCGTTTCTCCGAAAATTTGGTCTAGCATCTCCCTCGAATGCGCGATTAGATCTACTTTCCTGTGAAGTTCCCTTTTTTCCATGGTAATCGCCCAGGAGACACTGCGCCGAGCAGGAAGTTTTTGAGAAGATGTTCGATCCGAGGGCTGAACCACCTTCCTACCACTCTAACTACTCCACAGTCGTGTTTTTTGGGGGTTTTTGCATGAAGCATCTCCTCGGATGCGTGATTAGATCTATTTTCCTGTGAAATTCCCCTTTTTCCATGGTAATTGCCCAGGGGACACTGTGCCGAGCAGGAGATTTTTGAGAAGATGTTCGATCCGAGGGCTGAACCACCTTCCTACCACCCTAACTACTCCACAGTCGTATTTTTTGGGGGGTTTGCATGAAGCATCTCCCTCGAATGCGCGATTAGATCTACTTTCCTGTGAAATTCCCCTTTTTCCATGGTAATTGCCCAGGGGACACTGTGCCGAGCTGGAAATTCTTTGAGAAGGTGTTCGATCCGAGGGCTGAACCACCTTCCTACCACCCTAGCTACTCCACAGTAGTGTTTTCGGGGGTTTTGCATGATTTCCAGCTGAAACGCGGTAAAAAAGCCCTCATAATTTTTGTCCCAAATTGCCCCATTGTAGCTTGCCTTGCGTGGGCCCCCCTAAAATATGTTCAAAAAACGGTGTTCGAAGTAAATATAGGCGGGGAGTGTGGTGTTTGTAGCAGTGCTGAAGATGCTGGAAGGCTGCTGAGCCTCCGCTGCTGAGACCCAGCCGCTGCCGTTCAATTGTATTCAGCTTCGGGTAGGCAGGTTGCAGCTACCACTGTGCTTCATTACCGGGCCAAGGTCCTGTTTGGCAGTTGAGTAACCCACACGAGCTGAGAGTGGTCCACACATGATAAAGGGGGGGCGGAATTATTTTGCCCAAATTTTCTGTCGCGCCTTCGGCGCGATGTTGCTAAAAATAACGCTAAAAATGTTGTTGTAAGCACGGCGGTGCAGTAGCAGATACACCAAAACCGTGGACCTATTATCATAGGGAACCTCTAGACCACAATAAACGCTAGAAAATAGGTCCCCAGGTCCACCCCTTCAGCCTGACGAGACTGTCTGTTTACGATTTTGACTGTTTTGGGAGCGCGTCCCCATAATACATCGCGTCTCAATAATATTATGGCACCCAACCCCACAGGGAACCCAGAAGCATTCGGAAAAAACCCGAAAAGCTTGATCCAGACTGGTTGTCGCCAAAATGACGGGGTGACCCATAAAGGGCCCAAGAAGACCCCTCTTTCGCCGAACGAAGTTGTGGAGATATGTCGGCTCCGCCCCCAAGATGCCGTACATCGGGGAAAACGGCACCGAAACACCGCCCAAAACCACCCCATAGTAACAGTCTAAATCTGCAAACCCCGGAAGCCGTCAAACTAATACCCTGAAGGAAACCAAAAAAAAACATACCAGGGGAGCGCACACTTGCATCCCGGCCCCCCTCACCTGCCCACAAAACTCATTCGTCACTTAGTTTTTTTGCCTCTCGTGTGTGCACGCGACGCGGTCCCCGGACGTTGCGTGCCCACCCGAGCGAAGATTCAGTGCAGCGCGACCTTCGGTTGCTGCTCACAACACTGCTCCTCACGCACTACGCATACTCAAGAGAAGCGTTTTCTGCACCAACGTTAAGAAGGCTGCAAGGTAGTCCGTTAAACTGGACCCGCAGCACGTCGCACGAGGCAGACAGAGTTCGCAGGAAGTAACCAGCCGTTGGGGCCGTAGTTCCCCGCGGCCGTTTCCGGCAGCAGAAAAAGGTGCCAGCGACCCGCCTTCGGTGTGTGTGGCACTCGGGGGGCCGCAACCTTTTTGTGTGTCGCATCCCTTCGTTCTCGGGCGCGGTCAGAGAAACCTGTGGAGGGGGGAGGAGACAACTCTCAGCTCGACGACCGCGTTGTCCGTTGCCGTTTGAAGAAGAAAAAAAAACGGCAAAGAGGCGCGGGGGGGGGGGGGGGGGGGGCAAGCCGTGAGTGTGCGCGCGCAGCCCCCACCCCTGTCTGCGGCGGGGCCGAGCGCCTGAATGTCGGCCCAATGGAGCCAGGAGGTTGATTCGGAAGGGTCGGACACGCCGCGGAGCAAGGGGAGCCCGAACAACGGGCAGAACGGCGTGCGGGCGCCGTCGCCGACGCTGCTGAGCCCCGGCGGCGAGCGGCGGCAGTTCGAGGAGCTCGCCCGCGGCGGGGCGAAGGCGAAGCGGGAGGACGTGATCGTGAAGCGGCCGCCGCCGTACCGGGCGGCGGAGGAGATCAACGTGACGGTCACGGCGGTCTCGCTGCTCGAGTGCCTGCTCGCCGACATGGCGAAGCGGAAGGTCAACCCCGTGGTGCACCTGGCGGTGGCGGGCGCGGATGACTACCGGATCAGCATCCCGTCGGTGCTGCGGCAGCTGGCCGCGCAGTGCCCGCCGGACATGCTGCTGATCCCGACCAACACGCTCGCGAAGCTGCCGAACGAGCTGCTGCTGACCGTCTTCTCGTACCTGCCGCCGGCCGAGACGCAGCAGTGCGAGGAGGTCTGCACGCGGTGGCATCGGCTCGCGAGCACGGCGCAGGCGTGGCGCAACCTCTGCGTCAGCTCCTGGCCCCGCTTCACCGAGATCCGCGACCACGAGATCACCCGCCAAGGCACAGCGGCGACCCCCCTGTGGTGGAAGCGCGCGTACTGCGCCAAGATGAAGGCCGAGAAGCTGTGGTTCCGAGACCAGCCGTATGCCGCGCTTTGGCGTTTTTTTTTTGTCTTCCAATTTGCGGTGGGCGGGACATATGACACGCGACAGTCTTAAATGGGCGTCTAAAAGTGCGGAAGACAACGGACGTTCATCGTCGGAAACTTAATTTGTGCGCACTTCCTTTCCCGTTTTCACATTTCTTCGCTCTTAGTCTAACGGTAGCGGGGCTGCCGTCGATTGATTACTGTTCTTGACAGATTGCATTTTATACAAAAGTTCACCCGCCGGATACTACCTTTTTTGAGGCTGCAAATTTTGACAGTCTTGCAACACGGGTTGGGGAGTATTCATTGTGCAACAACAAAGGTGGTCCACTCGAGGTGGCTATACTTAAAAACAAACACCCTGCGTGTAAATACATATTCCCGTTGCTGAACGTCACCATGAGACTCTTCAAGCCCGGAGTTTCAAGCGAACCCTCACCCCGCAGTGCCTCGAAGCCGCAGGTGCTGCTCTCCCAGCAGAACGGCATCCACTCGATTCAATTCGACGACAACGTCCTCATGACCGGCTCCGGGAACTCGCACGAGATCTGCGTGTGGGAGCTGAAGGCCGACGCTTGCCTCGAGCCGGTCACGAGCTACCGCGGGCACCAAGGCGCGGTGACGACGCTGCAGTTCGACTCCGAGCGGGTATGCGCATCTCCATTGTTTTTTTGTGGGTTAACTAAGCAATTAGCTAAAAATACCGTCTGCGTCCCTTTCACTACCCGACTCCCGGCCTCAATGGTTCAACCGGAGACTATAAACGGACTTCGATGCAACAAGCGTCCGAATCTCAAAGAAGGACACACGCAGACAAAACTAAGCCAAAACTGAGCGTAAGCGCTCATCACGCACCACCCGCAATCGGAAACTGTAGCCGCTGCGTCGTTCTTTTTTATGGGAACAAGCTTGCTTGTCTATAATATTATCAAAAAAGTGTCGGATGGCAGCGTGCTGTGTTATATCACTCAAAACAGGGTTTACACACGTGCACACAAAAGTGCCCTGTTAGTGCACTAAACAAAGCAAATCCGCCCCCTCCTGCATGACAGCACGTGCTGCGATGCTTATTTGTTACCCTGGCACACCAAAGGAGGACCCGCCTTCCGCAGGGTGTGCCGAAACCACCAACGAGCAACAGCAGCGGTGCGATACTCGCCATCCTTCAGAAGACCCTGCGTATAAAGAACATTGCCATTGCTGAGCGTCACTTTTGGGGGAAATGTTTAGCCCATACTTGAATGTCGGAAGAATCGCGTACCCACCCCGCAGGTCGTTTCGGGGTCGTTGGACAGCACGATTCGGATCTGGAACCGGAGGAAGAACACCGAGCGCGACTCGATCGAGCTGACCGGGCACCGGGATAAAGTGTGGTGTCTGCACTACGCGAACAACCGCCTGGTCAGCGGCAGCAGCGACAAGACGATCCTGGTGTGGGACATGGACAAGGGGGAGTACATCTGCGCCCTGCGCGACCACCGGACGTCGATCAGCTGCGTGCGGATGGACGGGACGACGGTCATCAGCGGCAGCGCCGGGAACAGCCTCCGCGTGTGGGACGTCGGTAACGGGGGGGTGTGCACGGCGAAGCTGAGGGGGCACGAGAAGGGGGTCTTCAGCGTCCAGTTCGACGACGCGAAGATCGTCTCCGGGTCACTGGACTGCACCATCCGCGTGTGGGACCGGCGGCTGGACTACAAGAGCATCAAGGTGCTCCACGCGGCCGACGACGAAGGGCCGGACGCGAAGGCCGGCATCATCTGCTGCTCGTACGACGACACCAAAATCGTGTCCGGCGGGGCGGACCACGTCGTCAAGGTGTGGGACATGCGCATGTGGCGCCGCGTGCACACCTGGGAGGGACACACCCACTGGATCACTTCGATGCAGTTCGACGAGGGCAAGCTGATCACCGGGTCCAGGGACAAGTCTGTCATGCTCTGGAAGGTCTAGTTCGCCGAGCTCAGTGTCACCGCTGCTGGTGCACCTGGCGACCTTCTATGAACCGATATGTCGCTCCATAGAAAGACCGCGGCAGGTTGTAGTCACTTCCAGTTGGCCTACCCCTGCTTCACCTGGCGCAGAGGGACCGCGGTCTGGATCCAGTTTAGCCTACTCCTGCTGCACTGGCGACCTCTTCTTTGAACCGACCGGTCGCTCCGAGGGACCGGTCCGGCCATGGGAAACGTGTGGCAACCGTTGACGTTCGGCAGCAAAACTCTCGCAACCCCCCTCGTGCGGAACCCCGGGGGTTTAAGCCGCAGCAAACGCTGTTTGACCCACACCCACGCCACGTGGTCGCACTTCCGTGAAGGGAGGCACCACGTCAAAACGGGTACCCGTGACACACCCCCAGGCAGATTGTTGAGCACATGCCATTCCAAGAACGTTCTTGTATCTCCCCACTCCCCACCAACTAAGGTCTCTCGAAGGACTTGATGTTAAAATCAAAACACACAGGAGAGGCAAGCCTCAGCCCAAGCACTAAACTAAGATTTCCCCATCCCCACCCCACGCGAAGATCCCTCGCTTCCCCGGTTGATTCCACCAGAGTACTTGTGAGGTAAGGTGGCGCGTGCCCGCTTCAAACGCATCGCGGAACTGTCTAAGCAGCGACACCTTCACACAGCCAGAGATGAACTGGAGCGTGAAACACCTGCCACAGGCTTTTGCAAGAAAAGCACACGCTCTGATAGAGTCATAGCCCGATGCTTGGCAGGCACCAGGGGTGCACAGAAAATAACCACCGCTGGGTACACATCCAAACCGCCTTTGACCGGTTGCCTCATCAAGCATCAACCAGCACCGTTACCTTCGCCTCGGAAGGGCGAGCTCCCCCACCCACCCCCTCCCCCCACCAACCAAAAGTCGTGCTTGCACCGGAACAGGACCGAACCTCACCATCCAGAGAACCCCCACTCGCGAGCTCTTACCTGCTGGCATGTTTTGCGCTGACGCGAAATCCGAGACGAGGTGCCTACAACACCCTGCACACAAAAGCAACAGTCTAGAAAAGAGAACCAGAATGTCCCTACAAGAAGTGGATTCCTTGCTCGCGGAGTCTTGCACGGTGGAGTCCAGCCTCAGTTCAAACCTGAGTTGAAAAAGCGGGTGTCACACCCGCTTTTCGAGTGTGCGTTGTCTAGAGTGTGCTTTCTATCTCCTTCTGAGGCCGGACTTCACCGTGTGCGCTCCTGTATCTCATTTTCCTTTTCGATGAAGACTTGATGCCATCATCAAGTCTTCACGCACATGCATGATCATCATGGTCCTGCCCGAGCGTTAAACTACGATTCGCCAGCTCGGAAGCTGGAGCTTAATTTTGGCGTTAGAGAAAAAAAAACGGTAAGACGGTAACACAAAAAGTTCGCGTTGACGGCTATTTGCGAGGGGGAATCGTCGATCGGAGTACTTTCGAGTTTCAGGAGGGGATCACCGACGGCCAGCGTTTTTTCATTCTGCAAAATCGTGTGGTTGTTGGTCGCGTCACTCTTAGACCCCTCGCAGAAACAGGGCACGTCCGCGACGGAAGTCGACCGTACCGAGCGGAACGCATCCAACCAACCGGGGGGCGTTTCTTTTTTGGCCGACCCATCATTCATCCGCGGCGAACGCTGAGTTTGTTCACACGTAGAAGATCGCGGTGTCTGACAAGAGCCTGCGAGGGCCAATGAGAGCATTGCGTTCTTTTTGAGTACATGAACCACATAGCTTAGCATGCACTTATGGGAGAGCAGTGCGAACTTGAAATGCAGGTGCCACATAGGGGTAGGCTTGCATTTTCAAAGGCTAGGGTTACTTGATAACGTCGTCCGAAGACGATCTCGATGTGGGCGAAGATGATGATGGCAGGCTGGTGATATCCAGCTCCATTTTTTGAACGCTGCGCTTTCGCACTTATGGGAGAGCAAGGACGTTGCTTTACTGACGACTCCGCGGCTCATCTCCTCAACTCATTCGTATCCTGGCCGATCCGAGCAAAACTGAGGCAGCCGGCAAGCCGACCTCGCAACAGAAAAGCTTGGACGATCCGAATAGCGGTGGCCGACCCGTATGCCCATCCGCCGAGATGGGCAGTGTCAACTGGCCGGCGAGGAGTTCCTCCAAACCCTAGCTAAATAAGTCCGCCCGCGCCAGCGGCGCCAGGAGCGCCGCCTCGAAGCGAACAGCAGCACGGGTTAAGACTCAAGCACAGGGGGGAAAAATATACGCTGGTGGTTTGTATTCGAATACAACGAATCTCTTGGCGACATCCGCTGGTGGTTTGTATTCGAATACAACGAATCTCTTGGCGACATCCGCTGGTGGTTTGTATTCGAATACAACGAATCTCTTGGCGACATCCGCTGGTGGTTTGTATTCGAATACAACGAATCTCTTGGCGACATCCGCTGGTGGTTTGTATTCGAATACAACGAATCTCTTGGCGACATCCGCTGGTGGTTTGTATTCGAATACAACGAATCTCTTGGCGACATCCGCTGGTGGTTTGTATTCGAATACAACGAATCTCTTGGCGACATCCGCTGGTGGTTTGTATTCGAATACAACGAATCTCTTGGCGACATCCGCTGGTGGTTTGTATTCGAATACAACAAATCTCTTGGCGACATCCGCTGGTGGTTTGTATTCGAATACAACGAATCTCTTGGCGACATCCCTGTGGTAATTTTTCTGTCACTTCCGGCTTCATCCCTTGAACATGAAGTGAGACCAAAGGATCGTTAGGCCATGCTTTCACCGAGGATCGGTACTGAAGATCGTGTATCGAGCAAGCTTTTACCCTTACGCTCTAAGCGAGATTTCTGTTCCCGCTGAGCTTGCCTTAGGACACCTGCGTTATTGTGTAACAGATGTGCCGCCCCAGCCAAACTCCCCACCTGCCTGGTCTCCAAACGAGGATAAGCGAGCCGAAGCCCGTTTGTCGCTGGAAACGGATTGCTACGGATCCGAAGACCCTAACCCCACAAGGGAGCAGCTGCCGTCTTCCCATCATTGGATGGTCTGCACTCGCCGGCTTTCGCGGTTGCCTTGCGCTGACGGACATCGCCACGGGATTGAAGACGCCCACCTCTCGGGAAACGGACGAGCTTTGCGGAGTAGCCGTGAGGCAATGCGATGCTCTTCCAGGGGCCAGGGGTGGACCGGTTTAAAAGTGGCGGGTCTGGGGTGGTCCGCCTTCTGTTTAGCAGAAAGATCTTCACAACTTTTCAGCGTTGACCCTTCTGTTCTGCAGAGTGGTCTGCAAAAGCTCCGCAACGTCCCCTCCCTGCACGAGGGACCGGAAGGGGGGCAACCGGAGCATATGGTTTCAGGTTAGTGTGAGTTTGATCAAAGTAACATCAAGGCAGCCCTCACAAAAGACCAGCCGCAGTCAACACCGCGTGGGTGCGGGCTTTTGATAATAATCATCATGTTTCAAACCCCCGATTGCGCGTAACCCGTAACCTGGGAAGCATTGAGAGGGTGTCGGTGGTACAAAGGTGCAGTTGCCCGCAACCATCCGGCAATCAGCTCGCATCGGGGAGGTGACGCTACCCACCTGGACAAGAGTTGCAACATGTTGTTCTGAAATTCTGAAACTTTCTGCTAAAAAAAATAGGTGGATCACCCCACCGGGCGTTAGTTTGCAGGGGTGCTCCGTCTTACACGCCAACTTCTTGTGCTCTCTCTCTCTCTCTCACACACTTGCCCGCCTGCTTTCGACTTCAATCCATCGGAGCGTCTCGTCCGAACGCCCAGAGAGTGTCGGCACAACGAAACTGAAAACAAAGAGTGTCCAGTTCTGCCAGCCCCCTTCCTTTCTGTCGGCAAACTCCCCGCGGTCGAAAAAGTGTACCAGACAAATCATTGAACGAATTTTTCTGCCCGCAACACAGCAGTCATGGAGTCTGCATGCGCACGAACCACCTACCACGAGCCCACGAAAAGACAACAGAGTGGGCAACTTGGCTAATGCATGAGATCAAGTCTAGTTCAGAGATACGATAAACAAGCAGCTCCCGGGAAAACCCGATCGCCACATTCGCAGCCCGTAACACAGCAGTCATGAAGTCTGTGTGCGCACGGACCACGACCACCTACCACGAGCCACGAAAAGGCGACGGAGTGGGCAACTTGGCTAATGCATGCGATCAAGTCGAGCTCAGAGATACGGAAAACAAGCAGCTCGATCACCACAAGCACAGACTAAGCTGAACTCTACAAACAAACAACAGGTCAAAAGACACCAATCTGTACACCCAAACGGGATCGTCGGAACATACACACAGAAGGTCGAAGGTCGAACCTGACCTTGTTGTGACTGCACGCGCGTGCGAAACGGCAGACACACGGGGTGCGACCTACCAGTTGGGGTGACACATCCATTGCCAGCACTGCACGCGCAAAATCGTCAGACCCAGCCACAATCCGCGTGTGAAGTTTTCAAACCTACTGATGATGCGCGAAAGCGCTGTATCTACACGTGCGAAAAGGTACTCAGTGCGTCCTGCTCTTGCGGTGCTGCACGTGTGAAAATGACCTCCAGCGAGAAAACAAAACCCACAGGCGAAAAGAAAAACAGTCTAGAAAACACACAGACCCGCATACACACATCGATACACCATAAAGAAAGGACGTCCGCCAACGAGAAAGAAAAGAGGAAAGAAGCAAGCCACCGACATAAGGGGCGTATGCATCGCCGCATTAAAGCCGGGACGGTGCCCCGCTTGACCTAAACACCGAAACACCCGTCAGTTGAAACGCGAGTCCGCCCAAACGCTGTGTCTGTTGAAACGCTAGTTTGTTGGAAGACGAACCTGCCGAACGCTGTCTGTTGGCGCACGAGTCTGTTGAAACGCTAGTCTGTCGAAACACGAACCTGGGTTGTTCAAACACCAGGTCGCGGAAGCACCAGTCTTGTCGAAACACGAATTGTCCAAACGCTTTCTGTTGAAACGGCTGGTCCATTGGAACACGAACCTGTTCGCACGTTGGCCTGTTCAAACCCTAGCCTGTGGCCTGTTCAAACACTCGTCTGCGCGGCACGTTGCCTGTTCAAACCCACTACTACTTTCCGATGGTGCGCGACGGGAAGACGCGGCCTGCAGGCGACGTGGTGACCCTGTACGACAAGGGCCTGACGTCGATGTTCGAGATCGCCGCGCTGCGCACCGGCCGCGTGGCGTGCCTCAACCTGCACATGAACGGCATCTCGGCGGTCGAGAACGTCGCCGCGGCCGCTGGCACTCTAACGGAGCTCGACCTCAGCAGCAACGCGCTGCGCTCGCTCGCAGGGCTCGCCTGCCTGCGCGGCCTCCGGCACCTGAACGTGAGTGCGAACGCGTTGGACTCCCTCCCTGACACTGCGTTCCAGGCGCTGCCCCAGCTAGAACGGCTGGTGGCGTCGTACAACAACATATCGGACCTGGCGCCCCTCCGGCACTTGCGCTCGCTCACAGAGCTACGCCTCGAGGGCAACGCCGTCTCCGACGTCGGCCAGCTCTCCGCCCTGCGGAGCGCAGCAGGGCTGCGCACGCTGTGCTTCCGGGTGCCTGACTCCCGGCAGCCGGCGTGCTTCCGGTCGGCCAACCCTGTGTGCGGGGACGGGGGGTACCTCGCGGCGGTCGCGCGGTGCTGTGCGGCCGTGCGGTGGCTGGACGGGCAGGCTCTGTATACAGAGCCAGCGGATGCCCGGAGGGTGCCCGCCGGGCAGGGACAGGGGGGCCCGGAGGCGCTGGGGGGGGAGGAAGGGGAGGAAGGCGCCGGACTGGACTCTTCGTGGGAAGAGTTCGCGACGGTGGCGGGGTCGAGCGATGACGCGGCGTCGTCGTCGAGGGGCGCGGAGAGCTCTGCCTCGGAGGGGGGGCGGGGCAGGCCCGAGTGGCTTGGTGGGAGAGGCCGGCGGGGGAGTGGTGGGGGGGGCAAGCCGGCGCGGCAGGCCGCGGGGACGGCCATCGACCGCGTGCTCCTCGTCGCCCAGCGCAAGCAGCAGCAGCAGCTGCAGCAACAACAACGACAACCCCAGCCGCAGCACCAGTACCCAGTCCAGCGGCAGCAGCAGCAACAACAGCAACATCCCCAGCCGCAGCACCAGCACCTAGTCCAGCAGCAGCGGCAGCTGCTGCACCAGCAGCTGCTGCAGCAGCAGCAACCCCAGGCGCAGGACCAGTACCAAGATCAGCCCCAGCAGCTGCAGCAGCAGCACCAGCTTGAACCCCAGCCGCAGCATCAGTACCAAGCCCAGCCGCAGCAGCAGCAGGAGGTCCACCCTTTTGCGGCCGGGGTCCCTTGCCAACCGGCGGCCCACGTGTCCGACGGCGGCGTGTGTCCCGCCGCCCCCGCGGCGCCTGCACATGTGCCGACCGCGCTCAGCAGCCAGCTGCAGGTCCCTTGTCCTGCGAGCACGCCGCCGCCGCCGCCGCCCGCCTGCGACGCCCAGTCGCAGCGACTGCCCAGCCCGAGCGTCGTCTTCAACGCGCCCGGGACGCCGCGGGACCAGCAGCAACTGCAGCCACTGCAACAACACCCGCTGCAACAACACCCGCTGCAGCAGCAGCAGCAGCAGCAACAACTGCAGCCGCTGCAACAACACCCGCTGCAGCAGCAGCAGCCACAACAGCAGCAGCAGCAACTGCAGCCACTGCACCAACACCCGCAGCAGCAGCAGCAGCAGCAGCAGCACCTGCAACTGCAGCAGCCCCCCCCACCCGCCGCGCTGCCGCCGCCGCCGCCGGCGGACGACCTGAAGAGCGTCTGCGTGTTCGCGGAGCGCGCGTGCCGGCACCGGCAGGTCGCGGCGGGCGGCGGCAGCCCCCCGCGGGGGCCGTCCGGCTCCCGCCCGCCGCATCGCGCCGCGGCCGCGGCGCAGACCGACGCGCCGCCCGCGACGCGCGCGATCGAGGTGCAGACGCAGGCGGCGGCGACGACCGTCCGCAGCACCGGCACCGAAGACCTGCTCGACCTCGACGCCGCCCTGGCCGAGACCCGCGCCCTACGCCGGCAGCTGCGCGATGCGCTGCAGGAGGCTGAGCAGGGCGAGCTCCGCCAGGGCGCCGCCGCGGCGCGCGCCCTGCGCCGGCGGCTGGACAAGGCGGAGGACGAGCTGTCCTCCGCGAAGGAGGAGCGGCGGCGGTGGGAGCGGGCGGCTGGGAAGTACGAAATCCAGGCGAAGGCCCTGCGCGACGAACTCGAGCGGAGGGACGCTGAATACACGTCGGTGCGGGACCAGCTGGCGGCCCGGCACACGGCGGACGTCTCCGTGTGGCGCGCGAAGCTCGACGAGATGCACCGGACCCTCACCTCCGAACACGTCGCCGCACAGGCGGCGGCGGAGCAGGCGCGGGCGGCGGCGGCCGCCGCGCACGAGCTCGAAAAAGACGCGCAGAAGCAGGCCCACCGCGACGCGGTGGCGGCGCTGCAGGCGCTCCTCACCGAGGAGCGCGAGAAAACAAGCCGGGCGGCGGCCGCCGCGGGCCGGTACGAGGCGGCGGTCGTGAAGCTGTCCGCCGGGTACAAGGAGAAGCAGGCCGCGGCGAAGGCCGCGAGGCGCGACCTCGCAGCTGCCGAACGCCGCCTGCGGCAGGCGGAGGCAGACGCCGCCGCCTCGAGGCAGAAGGAGGCGGAGCGGGATGCCCGGGAAGCGGGCGCCGGCGACGCCGAACGGCGCCGGCTGGAGGAGTGCGAGGCGGAGAACGCGCACCTGCGGGCGCAGGTGCGTGCCGTGGGCGAGCAACTCGGCTCGCGCGAGAGGCACTGGCAGGAGCGGTGCGCTGCCAACGCGTCCGCCGCGGGGCGGGCGGCCACCCTCGAAGCGGAGCTTGCGGCCGCGGGCCAGAAGCTCGACGAGCGCGGCGCCGCCGCCGAAGCCTTGCGGCAGGAGCTCGACCGACGCGGCGAGGCCGCCGCGGAGCGCGACCGGGAGTGGGAGGCGCGGCTGGCGGCCGCGGACGGCGAGCTCGCGCGGTGGAAGAAGAAGGCCGGCGAGAAGGACGAGGCGATCGACAGCCTGCTCTCGGAGGTCGACGCGTTGCGCGACGAACTGCGCGAGGAAGGCCGGGTCCGGCAGCGGCTCGAGGGCAACCTGCAGAGCTCGATGAAGGACATCGAACGCTCACACAAGCAGCGGGCCAAGGACCTGGCGGAGGAACTCGCCGAGAAGGACGTCCTCGTCGAAGCGCTGGAGGACAAGCTGAAGGAAGCGGATGCCCGGTGCCTCGCCAAAGTGGCGGAGCTCACCGAAGGCAACCGGAATCTGGCCGATAAGCTGGACGCCGTCGCTTCGGACGCGTCGCGGAAGGTGAAGGTGCTGTCGGAGGCCCTGCAAAAGGAGCGGAGCGCGCGGCTGAAGCTGCGGCAGGCCGCCCACGACGACAGGCTGGCCGCGGCCCGCTGGCAGCGCGAAGCCGACGCGGAGAAGGTTGCGGCTGACGCCCTCCGCGACAAGGTCTCGGCGCTGACGCAGAAGCATCAGAAGCTGCAGTGCGTCCTGCACACCGCGCTCGAGTCGCCCTAGTCTCGTTCGGACTGCCCCCCTCCCTCCCAGCATGCAACCATGCGCCCTAGGTCATCACCGTACCAGCGCGACATGATGACCACGGCTCGAGTCTCTTTCACAACGCACCAGTAAGCACTGTGGTCCTCAGTGCTTTATGATCGTGTGTATCCGCATCATGCTCGAGCATGAGGTACTCATGCGCATATTCTCCGAGTATTGAGCGGCGCGAGGCATTCGTTTTATGTGCGGGGTGCGTCGCTTCATCCTCCAGCGTGCACATCCCGGGTACTCGAATGCCGAGCAGCGTGTATTCTCATCGGCGTGCACAAACGTCTTCGGTCGCGAAAAGTACCGGGCACTGCGAGCGGTCTCTTTTTTTGGAGCTGGTCTCCTCATTTCAACACGACACTGCCGAAAGCTGAGACGGCTTTCGCCGTTGATTTCGAGCAACCGCGTGTTTGTGTCAGTTGGTTCGCTGAACCACCTTCCCCGGGAGATGGACAGCCTGCAGCACGAGAGGAAACAGTCAATACTTGCTGTTTGAAAGCACCCCCGGTGGTGTTTTGTTAGATTTCCCAGTCGTCCTTGCTTGCCGCCTCCGGCAGTCTCCCCGCCCTCGCGGTTCCGGTGGTGTTTGCGTTAGAGCTAGTTTAGATAGCGCCGCGGGCGTGTTCCTAGAATCGAAAAGTGATCCATTTGTCTGTCTTTTTCTATCGCCGTTCATGGCCGGCTGCGCGTGCCTAGCTAAACGACAACATGCAATCGGTGCCGGTCGCAGAAATAATTTCTTCATCATAGCGAGCCAGCTGGAAGCGATTGGTAAACAATCAGTTTGCAGTTTGTGTGAGGGGAAACCGGATAGCTAACCTGCCTTTGAATCGAATCCTGCGAGCCGAGAAACCGAGTGTCTGGTGGCTATCGGCCGACCACCTTCGAACACGCCTATCAAACGTGGCTGCATGTGGGGGTTTCGAGGCCAGACGCTAGGCTCCCATTCGGGGAAAAAGAGGTCATGCAAAGGGGTCCGGGAGATTGCTTCTCATGGATGGTTGGCGCTGGAATGATCGCTCCTCGGCGGTTCACACAACAACACATATCAGGAGGGTGGTGGCGCGCCTGAAAAATACTCTTCTCCCCATCCGCCCCTTTTGGCTTCTTGCGGTGCGAACACACCCCGCGCGCTTGACAAAAAAACGTACCCCCCCCCCCCCCCCCCCCATCTCTTCGAATTTGTTCCGCCCCCGACCAACCGGCCCGATCGCAGCACCCGCGTCGCGCGTGTGCTCGGACTTAAGGTGGTTTGGATGCCGGGTCACCGATGACGGAGCGCCGGCGCGGGCTGCGGCCCGCAGCCGCCGCCGCCGCCGTCCTGGCGGCTGCCGCCGCGCTGTGCGGCGGCGAGGAGACGCACATGACCAGCGGCGAGTGCGACCCGCTGCCGCGGGGGTGGGACTACCTCGGGCTCGTCGAGGGCGAAGCCGGCCCGCGGCCCGTCGCGTCCGCCGCTATACGCGGCGCGTTCGCACCGCCCGCCAGCCGGACCCCGTTCGTCCTCTTTTCGAGCTCGATCTCGTTCGCCGAAGGCGCCATCGCCTTCGTCGACGAGCGGCTGCCGCCCCTAACGGGTGGGACAGCCGACCCCCAGACCGTCGTGAGGGTCACGACCCTCAGCGACACGGCTGTCCTGTTCTCGGACCGCGCCGCGTACGAAAAAGTCGTCATCCCGGCGCCCGTCGACAGCCTCTTCTCTTGGGGCATCGGCGACGAGTGGTCCGCGTACGAGGACGTGTCCGACCTGGCGACGGTCGACGTTACGAAGCACACGTGCTTCCCCCGCCACGTGGTCACCGACGGCACCAGCATCGCCTGGGTCGACCTCGCTGACCAAACGGCGTGCGAGCAAGCCAGCCGGCTTGATCTCGTGCCCGAGGAGCAGCGCCTGTGGGATGTCAAGTTGTACACCCGCGGCGACGCACATTCGGCGACACTCTGGGATCAAGTCCTGCTTCCCGACCGTGGCGCGGACGCCGTGCACCGGGTCTCGCCCGTGCTGTGCCAGGGCACGCTGCTCTACTTGACGGTGTCAGAAGCGACCAACTCCAGCGAGTTGGTGTCGTTCGACCTCGCGACCCGCGAGTCGCACTCGGTCACCACCGGCGAGGAGGGCGCGAACTGCCTGGCCCCCCGCGCCTGGCCCCGGCGCGACGGGAGGTGCGGGTTCGCGTGGATCGAGACCGGCGCGGCCGTCGCCTTGGCCCGCGCGGAGGCGGACCTCCGGGGCCCGCGGTTTGCGGGGTACACCCCCGCCAACTCGTCGACCGCCGCGCCGCCCGGCGCAGGCAAGTCCGAGTTCGGGGCGCGCGGGTTCCACTGGTACCCGCTGGCCCTCCCCGTGGACCGCGGCGCGCTGTCCCCGTACAGCGTCGTCGTCGACTACCGGCCGGGGCTGGAGACCCACCGGTACGGGTCGGACTCGTTCCCGGGGATGCACCTCGAGAACGTGCTCGGCGGCGGCGGGCGGCTGTTCCTGTTTTTCCGGACAGCCGACGGTGCGCGCGTGACGGCCGCGGCCGTGCAGACCGACACCGACGTGGTGACCCTCGACGTCTGGCAGGTCGCTGGCACCGCTGGCGACCCGCCCGTCGCGACCCCGGCCGGTGGTTGGGAGACCGGGTTCTTCGTGTACCACAACGGCACGGTGGTCATGCGGCAGCTGCCGACGCAAGCGGCCGCCGACGCGGGGACGGCGGAGGCGCTGCTGGACTACTCGTGCCACTTCAGGGGCCGGCCGTGGAACGAGACGGCGCGCGGGGGGGACGCGGACGCGTTGGACTACTTCGCCGCGTACCACGACAACGTCGTGTACCGGAGAAAGGACGGGGTTGCCTTAGAGAGAGCGGACCTTGACAAAGAGAACGATGGAGTGTTCGATGGGCAGGATCGGTTCCCGCTGCATGTGATGTTCCAGTGGGACGAGGACAACGATGGGATCCCGGACGGGGAAGATATTTTTGAGGTGCACCATGCCTGTACGGAGGAGATTCTGTACAACCCGTCGTCGTGCATAAGCGACGTTACGTTGATGTGGATCGTGTGGGCGGCCTACACCGCCACGCTCTTCGCGGTCGCGATGGGCATCGGTGCGTGCCGCAGGCACGCTCTGTCGGAGGGAGCCGATTCGACGGCGGATCTCTCGCTTTCGATGTCCGACTTGCTCGACGAAGAGAGCGACATCGCCGACGCGCTCGCTGAGTCGGGGCACAGCGACCTCCAGCAGATACTGCAGCTGCGGCATCGTCTGCACAACTTTCGGACACTTGAGGTGCTCACGCAGACGTTCCTGCTCTCTTTGACGGTGTTTTCGGTCGTTCTGGTCATCGTTCCTTTATGGGACAGGCGTCCGATGACGCCGAGGACCATCGTCGTCTTCACGTGGATTGACGTCTTCACCGCGAGCGTCTTCGCGTGCGATTTGGCGTTCCGGTACGTCTATCGCGACGACCGGGAGCAGACCTGCGGGGCGTTCCTGAAGGAAAATTGGTTCGACGTCCCGTCGCTCGCGTGCGACTTGCCCGGGGTGACTTCTTCTGGGCAAGGGGGGGGTCTCGACGTGTTGGTTGTCGTTCGGTTGCTGCGCCTGGTCCGGGTTTTGAAGATCTTCAGGATCATGCGACTGTACCGGAAGGTCACCAAGGAATCCGCTTACTTGACCTTCGTTTTGAAGTACTCGGGGTTCATGCTGCCGTTCTTCGCCCTCCTCCTGCTGTTCTCGGTCGCCGTCGTGCTCAAGATCGCGGAGCAAGGTGGGCAGGACGACTTCGCCAGTTATTGGAACTGCTTGTGGTTTTGCTTCGTGACGGCGACAACCGTTGGGTACGGGGACATGACGCCCATCCATTGGATCGGCCGGCTGCTCGCTGGGGTGTTGATGGTTTGCGGCATCGGGATGATCGGTGGGATCACCGCGAAGGTGAGTGAGAGAATTTCGCAGACGGGGTACCAGCGCGCTCAGGAGAAGGAGAAGCAGGAGCGGTTGGACGAGCACCCGGCCATTCGTATGGCGCTGCTCGAAATGTCGGTGGCGTTCAACCCGATCGTCGCGTTGAAGGACAACCGGAAAGACTACGTCGACGTGCTGTCGAAGCAGTTCATGACCCCCAGGTACATGGACGCCGCCGCTCACCGCGCCCCCGGCATGTTCTCCCCGACGAACAACAGCACCGGGTTCATGTCGCCGCATCAACAGCTCGACTCCGCCCGCGGCACGCAGAGCCAGCAACCGCAACAGCAGCAGCAGCAAAAAGAAGGCAACTCCTTCGAGCGCATGGACTCCGGCTCCACAACCGGCGGCCTCCGCCGGCACTCGATGGGCCTGACCACGGCGCCCGAAGAAGTCGAGCAGATAACGCATGCTTGGGCCGGCGACGGGCTGAAGGGCGGGGTCCTCAAAGCCGTGTACCTGTCCATCTGCAAAAACGAGGACAACACGCAGGGCGTAACGCCGAAGCAGCTGGCCAAGGCGTTCAAGGAGCACCCCGAGTTCCTCCGCTTGCGTCGGTCTGTCAGCTCCGTCGAGCAAAGCGCACTCGACGACATCACGTACGAGCTCGCACGGCAGGATAGCTCGATGAACGTCACGTGGGAAGAGTTCGAGAAAGCCATCGTCGCCGCACAGCGCTACTCGCGGAGCGTCGCTGCGGAGACCACGCTCAAGAATAAGTACTTCGACTGGGTAAGCTTTTTCTTTGTCGTTTCCGATCGAAGATCCTCTTAAAATCCTCTAAGGGAAATCCCCTGCACGCCTACAACAGGGGTGTCCCGGAGAATAGCTTAGCCCCTCACCCCAACCCCAGGATCTTATTTACACCACTAGGTCGCACAGAGCGCCGGCGTGAACCCCAAGGTTTATCTCTAGACTCGCAGTCGGTCCCTACCACCAGTTTTGATGGCAGAAGAGTTTGCGTCACCCCTCGAAGACGAACACTGGGGAAAAAAGCCACGCGTCCGACAACCTTCAACATAATAGAATTCAATCAACCCCTGCATACCAAGCTAGTTCACTCAAAAAAAAAAAAAAAAAAAAAAAAAAAACACAGTACAAGTGGTACGACAACGAGATCGTCGAGAAGCTGGGGACTATGCGGAACCGACGGGTATGTGCTTACCTTTGCTTTCTTTGCTGCATGGCCTTGGAGACGGCGAGAAAGGTGGAGAGTCGGACCTGCAACACGACCCTTTTGCTAAGAAACTCCCCAGTGGATCACATCCGGGACGGGCAGGGACGCGAGCCAGGAATGAACGGAAGCTCGCACCAGACGGCACGTCCGTTTGTCGTTGATTTTTTGTGTACGGTGGCACGAACAGCAAACCCCACAGAAATCGGCGATCCCGAAGTGCTACGACAAGCTGTTCCTGCTGCTGCTCCGCCACAAGCTGGACAAGGGGTACAAGGGGGTCGAGGAGTGGGAGAAGATGTACCACCGGCTCAAGGCGCTGATATTCAAGCAGCCGAGGAAGAACGGGCTGGTCATCGAGAAGCTCTTCTCCATCGGCTGCTTCGAGCGCGGCGCCGGCGCCGAGGAGGACGATCCGGGGGAGCTGGAGCGGATGTACGACTGGCAGGACCCCATCGACGACACCATGGAGGAGGCCGAGAAGATCCTCCGCCAGCACAACGTGCACCAGGTGGAGGGCTTCCAGGAAATCTTGCTGGCCGTCGAAGCCATCGTGATGCAGTTCGACCGGCTCGAGAGCACTCGGTGGGCCCTGCACCACCTCCGGTGGGGGAAGCAGGGCGACGTCACTTTGATCCCGCGGCCGCCGTTG
The DNA here is from genome assembly GCA_030068145.1 of Diplonema papillatum. Taxonomy (NCBI): domain Eukaryota; phylum Euglenozoa; class Diplonemea; order Diplonemida; family Diplonemidae; genus Diplonema; species Diplonema papillatum. The sequence goes on from JAPJBO010000543.1 coordinate 55,136, forward strand.
CTGCAAGAAAGGGGGCGAACCAACGTCTTGAACCTCTTCCTCCACATCCCGAAGATGCACCGGTGTGCGTACACCGACCCGGTGACCATGGCCAAGTGCGGGAGGGTGCTGGTGGCGATGCGGGGGAAGAGGGAGGCGAAGCAGCAGGAGTCGACCGAACCGGTGGCGGAGCGGAGCTTCAAAGACGAAGACCGGCTGATGTGCTGCGGCGAGCGGTGCCTCGGCAGGCGCCGGCTCGAGGCGCGGTTCTCGGAGCTGCGGAGCGTGTCGTCGCCGCTGGAGGAGGACGAGAAGGGGTACCTCGCGTGCCCGTGCGGGCACTACTTCCTCTGCCACAAGTGCAGCGCGCAGAGCGCCGAGGAGGCAGCGGACATACCGTTCGCGCGGTCGTACAACTCGTTCAACTCGCGGTCGAGCTTCAACTCGGTCAGCGTCAAGCCGCGCCGGGAGCGGCCGTTCGTGCGGCTGAGTTCGAGCCTGTCGCAGAAGGCCGCGGACGCGCATCAGCAGCAGCAGCAGCAGCGCGGCGCGCTGCAGACGCACCTCGCGCCGCCGCCGAGCCTGCGGGGCCGGAAGCCGCGGCCCGCGGGCGAGGAGGCCGAGCTGGGCGTCAAGTTCGACGAGAACGACGTCGCCGCCGACATCATCCCGGTGGAGGTCGACGACGACGGCACCGACCGCGACTCGGACGGCTGCTCCAGCGGGCCGCCCGGCGGCGGAAGCCCGGCGGAAAGGTCCGAAGTTGGATAGCTCTCGCGAGTCGCGGAGAAGCTCTGATTTGCCAGAAATTCCTTGGTCCAGTCTGGTGTGAGTGACAAGAAACCAAGTTGAACACGTCAGCCTGACCCGATTCAATCCAACCGGAAGAGAGATCCGATATTGGATAGCTTCTCCGCCTACAGATCGGTCCACCATGTACTTGTCATAGTACATAACTGTCATAGCGCTTTGTCGTATGACAAGAAATGTGCGGAAACTTTTACTAATTGTCATCACTTGGCTGAGATACGTGTCATGATGAGAAAGCCTTTGTAGCTGGCAAGTAGGCTTTCATTAAACCACGTCAACCGAGAATCAAGTTCATAACGAAATTAGGGAAGAAGCAAGACACAACGAGGAACACGTGGGCTCTTGTAAGCAATCCGTTCATTTGTCGGAAGGTCGAAGGAAAACGATGATTGTCCACAGCTGTGGCTGGTTATCCAGCGCGTTGTTCCCCACAGAGGCTATTCATGATAACCAACTACCTATAAAAGGTGTCACGGGATAAGCCGGCAGCCGCTGCTTGACGGCTTTATCACGTGGGCGGCCCCCTCAGGTGACACCACTTTATCTTTAGCCATACTTCAAGGCTCTTGTAGTAGCTGTTGACGGACGAGGCCGTATAGTCCTGACACGTTGGTTCCACGAATTCGTGATACCTTCCACCAGATTGAGAACAGTGAACCTCGCGTCTTCCCTGCGATTATTCCCTTCGGAGTGACCTAATCCACATTAAAAATAGTCGAGACATCACCCAACTTAGGTTTTGTTGCTTATTTGTGGGGTTTGTATCGTACTAGAAGTGAGGAGAGCACCGAAGGTGAGCCACAGGATGCACGTCATATGACAAGTACGTGGTGCAGTGCCAACCCCCTCCCTGCCGAACTAGCCGACGGCTGTTGATTGTTGTTGTCTTCTGCACCTTTTCCTTGTTGTCATGCGCTTTCTCACGATGCCAACCCCGGCTAAGGGCACCTACCTTGCTGTCGGGTGCAATTTGGACGCGTTCTGGGTGTGAGCCGGGGGCAGTCGGGGAGAGCCGGGGGGTCACGCTAGTACTTAACGCTCACTATTTACACAGGTCATCTCTCGCCCCCAACAACAACACCAGCAACACCAACACACAACCGCCAAAAATGTGGAGTCTCGCTTTGACGGCAGCATGCGCGATGGCTCTCTCCTCGACGGCCGCAGAGCCGCGGGTGTACGTGATGGAGTTGAACAAGCTGATGGGCGCGTTGGGGCTGCGGTTCGACTTCACCTTCGTCGCCAACGGCGTTGGTACCAACTAAAAATTCATTCATGAATGGTCACACGGAGACCCTAAACCCCCGGAATTTCAAGCGAACTTTAACTCTAAAAACACGTGGCACAGATGTGACAGTCTAAAAAGTTGTATCCGAAACCTGCCAGGGAGGTGAGTTCCGGTAAACCAAAGAAAACGTCACGAATACTATTTACACAGGTCATCTCTCGCCCGCAACAACAACACCAGCAACACCAACAACCGCCAAAAATGTGGAGTCTCGCTTTGACGGCAGCATGCGCGATGGCCCTCTCCTCGACGGCCGCAGAGCCGCGGGTGTACGTGATGGAGTTGAACAAGCTGATGGGCGCGTCGGGGCTGCGGTTCGACTTCCACCAACGGCGTTGGTACCAACTAAAATTCATTCATGAATGGTCACACGGAGACCCTAAACCCCCGGAATTTCAAGCGAACTTTAACTCTAAAAACACGTGGCACAGATGTGACAGTCTAAAAAGTTGTATCCGAAACCTGCCAGGGAGGTGAGTTCCGGTAAACCAAAGAAAACGTCACGAATACTATTTACACAGGTCATCTCTCGCCCGCAACAACAACACCAGCAACACCAACAACCGCCAAAAATGTGGAGTCTCGCTTTGACGGCAGCATGCGCGATGGCCCTCTCCTCGACGGCCGCAGAGCCGCGGGTGTACGTGATGGAGTTGAACAAGCTGATGGGCGCGTCGGGGCTGCGGTTCGACTTCCACCAACGGCGTTGGTACCAACTAAAATTCATTCATGAATGGTCACACGGAGACCCTAAACCCCCGGAATTTCAAGCGAACTTTAACTCTAAAAACACGTGGCACAGATGTGACAGTCTAAAAAGTTGTATCCGAAACCTGCCAGGGAGGTGAGTTCCGGTAAACCAAAGAAAACGTCACGAATACTATTTACACAGGTCATCTCTCGCCCCCAACAACAACACCAGCAACACCAACAACCGCCAAAAATGTGGAGTCTCGCTTTGACGGCAGCATGCGCGATGGCCCTCTCCTCGACGGCCGCAGAGCCGCGGGTGTACGTGATGGAGTTGAACAAGCTGATGGGCGCGTCGGGGCTGCGGTTCGACTTCCACCAACGGCGTTGGTACCAACTAAAATTCATTCATGAATGGTCACACGGAGACCCTAAACCCCCGGAATTTCAAGCGAACTTTAACTCTAAAAACACGTGGCACAGATGTGACAGTCTAAAAAGTTGTATCCGAAACCTGCCAGGGAGGTGAGTTCCGGTAAACCAAAGAAAACGTCACGAATACTATTTACACAGGTCATCTCTCGCCCGCAACAACAACACCAGCAACACCAACAACCGCCAAAAATGTGGAGTCTCGCTTTGACGGCAGCATGCGCGATGGCCCTCTCCTCGACGGCCGCAGAGCCGCGGGTGTACGTGATGGAGTTGAACAAGCTGATGGGCGCGTCGGGGCTGCGGTTCGACTTCCACCAACGGCGTTGGTACCAACTAAAATTCATTCATGAATGGTCACACGGAGACCCTAAACCCCCGGAATTTCAAGCGAACTTTAACTCTAAAAACACGTGGCACAGATGTGACAGTCTAAAAAGTTGTATCCGAAACCTGCCAGGGAGGTGAGTTCCGGTAAACCAAAGAAAACGTCACGAATACTATTTACACAGGTCATCTCTCGCCCCCAACAACAACACCAGCAACACCAACAACCGCCAAAAATGTGGAGTCTCGCTTTGACGGCAGCATGCGCGATGGCCCTCTCCTCGACGGCCGCAGAGCCGCGGGTGTACGTGATGGAGTTGAACAAGCTGATGGGCGCGTCGGGGCTGCGGTTCGACTTCCACCAACGGCGTTGGTACCAACTAAAAATTCATTCATGAATGGTCACACGGAGACCCTAAACCCCCGGAATTTCAAGCGAACTTTAACTCTAAAAACACTTGGCACAGATGTGACAGTCTAAAAAGTTGTATCCGAAACCTGCCAGGGAGGTGAGTTCCGGTAAACCAAAGAAAACGTCACGAATACTATTTACACAGGTCATCTCTCGCCCCCAACAACAACACCAGCAACACCAACAACCGCCAAAAATGTGGAGTCTCGCTTTGACGGCAGCATGCGCGATGGCCCTCTCCTCGACGGCCGCAGAGCCGCGGGTGTACGTGATGGAGTTGAACAAGCTGATGGGCGCGTCGGGGCTGCGGTTCGACTTCACCTTCGTCGCCAACGGCGAGCCTTTGTGGACGCCCGGGTCGACGTGGGCGGACGTGCCCTCGTGGCTCAACCTCGCGCCGGCCGGCAAGGGTGACGGGACGACTCTGTCGAAGGGATCGATCATCAACTACTACTGCCCGGGGATGGTCGCAGAGTGCGAGCTGTTCGTGTTCCAGTACAGCTGCGCGGGCTGCGGCGCGACGGAGGACGGCGGCATCCCCGCGTTCTTGGCGGCCAGGGGCTGGGCCCCGTTTGCCTGCGCCCCGAGCTTCAAGATGACCGACGCAGGGGAGGCGCACAAGATGACTGGTTGGCGACTGGTCGTCGACGGCAACACCTGGACGCAGCTGCTGACGGAAGCCGACGCGGACTACGTGGCGGTGGCCGTGCAGGCCGGGCTGACCTACTGCGACACCTACACCACGCAGAAGACGTGCGACGCGGCGTCCGACCGGTGCGAGTGGTCGAGCGGCCTCTGCGAGTACCGCACGTGCGGCAAGCGCCCGGTGGGCCCCACCCTCGCCACGCCGCCGCCGCCGCCGCCGGCCCAGGCGGGGGCTGCCTCCGGGAACGGCGCGGCGTCGGCTTCGGGCTCAGGGGCTGCGCCGCCGTCGGTCTGCCAAAAGACGTGCATCGCCTGATGACAGAGAGGGGTGACTGGCCCCGGGGGGAGGTGATCGGGCGACTGGCTTCCTTTTTGAGGAAATCGGCTGTCGTCCGGCTTCCTTTTTGAGGAAATCGGCTGTCGTCCGGCTTCCTTTTTGAGGAAATCGGCTGTCGTCCGGCTTCCTTTTTGAGGAAATCGGCTGTCGTCCGGCTTCCTTTTTGAGGAAATCGGCTGTCGTCCGGCTTCCTTTTTGAGGAGACCAAGTGTCTGACTCCCTTGAGCAGATCACTCTCCCGTCCCCAAGGGCGACCTCCGCCTACAGCTACTGAACAGCCGCCTGGCAAACCAGACACAGACTCACACCGCTTCCCTGTCGGCTGACATTCCGTGTGGCATCTGTGCAGACAGGAGCAGTGCGGTGTTGCACACACATCTTCTTCCCTGAGCATACCTTACAAGAAGTCCGATTCCTCACCGCCCTTGCATAAAAGGGTGACAATGGCCTTTCAACTCTGTTCCGAAAGGCGCGTGGGTGTTCTCCTTCTTTTGCTTCCGTATCGAGAAATGTTCACCGGGACGTATGTCTGTCGCGAGTCACCACACTCGCGGACAGCGTACTCACGTGCACTGTAAGATCTTTTATTTTTACATAGGCGCCAGCTTGACAGGAAATGCTCGACGATGTTGCCCGACAAAGAACAGAAGGGATCCCAAGTGCTGTAACTACCGAACCGCGACGTGAGGTCATGCGGGTCTACCCCTACCCCTACACGACCAATCACACAAACACAACAGGTCAAAGTCCTGAGTGAAAACAACACACGGTGGTGTAAGCGAAGAACAAATCAGATTGTGTTTGTATTGTATTTGCCCCCTACCTCTATATTTCCACCCTTCCATTCGGAGTCGAAGCAGCAACGCCGAGTATTTCTTTTTGACAAACCCCGTCATCCCGATTATCTCCCGACCCCCCGTCTTCGGAGGTTGTTGGCGCTGGTGTACCCCTGAACGGACCCGTTTGCTTCTCTTGGCGCTTTTGACTCTCTTCTCCGTGTCTAGAGCGCTCAAAGCGGGCTCGTTGCTCTCGGCGCATTTGACTCTCTTCTCCGTGCGTCTAGGAGCCTTCGCGTCCTTCGGCTCTGTTGCCGCCTTTCCGACTGCAAGCGGGTGTGCGTGAGCCACCCGGTTCAGATCGCACCGGTGATCCGAAGGGGAAAACAAAGGAATTAACAGAAAAAAAACAACAAAGATCCGAAACGTCTCCGCGATAAGCGGAGTGTGAGTGCGGTTCTGAGTCCGCGAAAAAAAAAAGGTCTTGAAGATTCTTTTATTATCGATTAGTCAACCTCTACGACCGCTCAGGAACACCTTCGCAAAGAAGACTTGTACTCATGTACAGAGAGTTCCAAAAAAAAGCCACCCCCCTCCCACCTCGAACTTAACCGTTTCTTAATGCTCTTGACGATCCCACCTCCCCGGAGTTTCATGTGAACTCTCCCTGAGCCGGTCCATCCTCTGCTGAAATGCTGCCGATAGGATGTGGTCCACTCTCGTAGTTGAGGTCGACATGCAGAATAATTTGAGGCGTTAGTCTGCATCGCCGGCGTCGCGGTTGTTACCTCTTCGCAACGCGATGCGTCGTGCTTTCGCCTCTTCCGCTCGTCTTGATCGTCGCGTTCAGGCGCGCGTTTGGTGCTTCGCTTGTCCTTCGATTGCCATTCCAGGTTCATCGGTTGCGCGTCGGTAGTCGCTTCCTTGCGGCGCTCGGGCGAAGTCCGTGTTGTCTTCTTCGCTCTGATAGACTGCGGTGGTCAGCAGCAGTCAAGTCGATGCGGCTCCAGGGGATGGGCGTGGACCGGCCCACTCTCTCGCTCTGAAAGGAAAGAGAGAGGGGTGGGGGGAGCAATTCTGCGTGTCGCACGAGGTTTTCCTCGTAGAGCAACGCCTGCCTATGCGCAGTTGCAACGACAGCCTCAACCCGACACCAATTATTGGCGACGGCTTGACCAACGCAGCGGGGGGGGGGGGGGGGGGTATCAGTTTAACACAAATAAGTATGGCCAGTGCTACTACGTGAGCACTGGCCTCTTTGGAGGTCCCCTTCCCTCACGGGGGGGGGGGGGGCATCGCTACTTCAGTTCCCACTCTTTTTTCCCCCCCTCTCTTTGGCGGTACAGGTGTACCGGCACGGACGACGTTTGCACAGAGGGAAAAATGCAGAGCGTTCTGTTACACGCGCGCACGCACTCACCCACGCACACATGCACTCACACACACTCACGCGCACTGGGCTAGACTCCGCTCAGGGGTTACCCATTACTGAGATCTCACACTCACGCGCACACGGGGCTGTACTCCGCCGTCGGGTGTTGCCCATCATTAAATTCCACACTCACACCCGTAGACACACAGTGCTCGCGCTGGTCCCGCGGCGGGCCGGCGATATTCTGATGAAACAGGTTAATACACGAACCATTGTCGATCACCTTTTCGTAGTACTCGTTTTCCTAGCGTGAGCACCCCTACACACACACACACACACACACACACATAAACGCTGGGCTAGACTCCGCTCAGGGGTTACCCATATATACTGAGATCACATGCACATACACGCACACACATACACACCAGCGGCTTTGGTCACCAAAAGCTCGTTCAACTCGGTTTCACAACACGATTTTCATCCTCCTCTATTTCCCCCCACCCTCCCCCAACCGCGCTTCCTCTTTGTGGCCTTGCGGGAGCAAAAGCCAGGAAGACCCCCCCGTGAAGAGTCACCAGCACAACGACTCGCGCTTCCTTCACGTCAAGCGAACGCGAAATCCCGCCACCGTCAGTGACGTCGCGCCTCGGCAGGCAAACCTTATGCATCGTTGCGCACCAATACTATTGGTTAAGTTGGCCGATTGCCGGATTTTCTTAATTCTTTTGTTGTGGTATTATGCGCCAATGCACTGCGCGAAGCTTCTCATGGTGGCGAAAAATGGTCGGGTGTTTTCGTGCAGGGACGGATCACGAACCCCCGCAGTTCAGTTTTGCCTGAATGCCGAGCGACAACACTGGGCAACCTCCCCTTCCCCTTCTTAGTCACGACAGTTCTTCCTCCTTCGTTCTTCAGTCGCCGGGAACGGCTAATACTGCACGGGTTGCCCTTTCTTTTCGCACCCTTGGCATCGATCCGAAAGCTAGATCCCGTGCGAACCGTCAAGATTCGTACTGTCAGCGAGTCTGTCTGAACGTGTTGGATACGTCCAGTGGGCACCAAAAAAGCGACCACAGTCTGCATGTTCAGCCGCAAAACACAAACCGACGAGTAATCGTGACTTATTCCTGCAGAACTGGCTTTGTTGAATGACGCTCGTGGCAGACAACTGACCCCCAGCTTTCGTCTATCGCACAGTAAGGAATCGCGTTGGGAACTGCGTTCGGAAAATCATTGGACCGGAATTTCTTTGGACCAGAATTTCTTTTTGGACTTTTTGGAGGTTCTGAAAGTTTTGGACTTTTCCATGGGATTTTCACTTTTTGGCGGTATTTTGAAGTCTGACCCAAGCAGCTTTTGCACTCGTTTCGTGTTTCCAGCGTTATTTGTTGTTGTGTTTCCGTTACACAAATGATGGAACCGGCAGAATGTACGAACATTTCGACGTGTCAATCGTAAGACTTTCACCTGGACTGCTGCATTCGCCCGTCCGATCAAGCTTCATCGATCGTGGGCCATTGGAGTCGATACAAACTCTCATAAGCAACCATCGTGGGTGAGTCGCGGGTGCCGCAACGACCATTGCGCCTCATGTCCCGGCAGACTCAATCGTGGATGCAAGATTAAGATACAACGAGGTATCAAACGATACCAAGGAGGAACCCATTGCAACAACCATCGTGGTGAGTACGGGTGCCGCAACGACCCTTGCGCCTCATGTCCCGGCAGCCTCAATCGTGGGTGCCTGATACACCGGTGTCACAACGATGCCAACGGGGAAACCATTGGAGTCGATACAAACTGTCATGAGCAACCATCGTGGGTGAGTCACGGGTGCCGCAACGACCATTGCGCTGTGTATGCAAAGGCATGAAACCGATGAGTGGTAAGAGTTGGAGATGCGTTCAAATCTTAATCATTGCTCCTTCACTGGGGTTTATGGTTGAGACGTCTGGACCTATTCGGATCGTCCAAGCTTCTGTTGCGAGACGGCTTGCCGGCTGCCTCAGTTTTGCTCGGATCGACCAGGATAGGAATGAGTTGAGGAGGTGACCCGCGGCATCGTGACACCGATGCCAACGGGGAAACTATTGGAATCGATGCACACCGTCATACAGCAACGTGTCGTGGGTGAGTCACGTGCATCGCTCGTATGCCTTGCCCGAACAACACCACCTCTCTCTCTCTCTCGCTCCAGAACAACAAAACGACGGGAAAATGCCGCCGCGGAGGCTCAGCAGCAGCCTGCTGATCCCCCTGGTGGGCGTGGTGAGCCTGATGACGGTGCTGTCGCTGTACGTGGTCCGGATAAGTCTCGAGCAGCAACGGGTGAAAACGGACGAGCGGTTCACAGCGGTGCTTCGGGTCCTCGACAGCGTCGTGGGCAAGCTCGACGCTCTCTCCGAGAACCACGAAAAACACGAGCAACAGCACCACGGGCGTCGAGGGCGAGGCCTCGAGCCCTCCGGCGCAAGGAAGGCGTCTGCAAAGAACGCTGCCACAACAGACGACGAAGGGAGTGACGACGCTGCCTCCGCGGAGCAGCAGCAGCAGCAGCAGCAGCAGCAGCATCAGGAAGAAGAAGACCACCGCTTTGCGCACGTCGACCGGACGAAGTGGTCCGAAGAGTCGTTCCTTGCCATCCGCAACTACACCGACCCGATGGCGAAACACGGCGCCGAGCACCCAGAGCTGGTCGCTGAAATCGCCCGCAGCTGGTCCATGAACCCGGAAGCTAACGTCCACGAGCTTCAGGGCCCCATCCACCGTATCCTGGATTACATCATGGTTCGCGACTGCGACATCAAGAAAAAGGGGAAGAAAGGTGTGCCCGTGCCTCCTGTTCCGATTGCTCGGGATTTTTCGATTTCCTTCATGACCATGTTTGAATCCTCGGTTTCCAATCTGTTTGAAAGTCGTTTGCATAGTTTACCTTTTCCGTGCACAGCGAAAATGAGCTGGCTTCCAGAAACGTCTCGCAGGTGCGACTGGTGGTGGGTTGCGGTCGTGCGAGGGTACGAGCTCTGCCGGCCTCCTGCCAACGAGCCCAATCCCCAAGAGGTGGGGCCTGCCCACCTGAAAAATGTGCAGAAGTTACAATGCCCCACCGTTGTGATGAACGGTAAGAGCTCTGTCGGCCTCCTCCCCAAGAGGTGGGGCCTGGCCACCTGAAAAATGTGCAGAAGTTACAATGCCCCACCGTTTGCGATGAACATGCCGTGGGGTTTGAAGTCGCCAAAGTCGGATTATTTTTTCTTGTTTTTCCAAGCTTTAGTCACTCGTTGATTTGTGAAGATTGCTCCGTTCTTCTCCCTGACTTGTTCCCGGAGTAGGACGACACATACCACAAGTTCAAACTACTACTACTACTACCTGTCCTCCCTGACTTGTTCCCGGAGTAGGACGACACATACCACAAGTTCAAACTACTACTACTACTACCTGTCCTCCCTGACTTGTTCCCGGAGTAGGACGACACATACCACAAGTTCAAACTACTACTACTACTACCTGTCCTCCCTGACTTGTTCCCGGAGTAGGACGACACATACCACAAGTTCAAACTACTACTACTACTACCTGTCCTCCCTGACTTGTTCCCGGAGTAGGACGACACATACCACAAGTTCAAACTACTACTACTACTACCTGTCCTCCCTGACTTGTTCCCGGAGTAGGACGACACATACCACAAGTTCAAACTACTACTACTACTACCTGTCCTCCCTGACTTGTTCCCGGAGTAGGACGACACATACCACAAGTTCAAACTACTACTACTACTACCTGTCCTCCCTGACTTGTTCTCGGAGTAGGACGACACATACCACAAGTTCAAACTACTACTACTACTATCCTCCCTGACTTGTTCCCGGAGTAGGACGACACATACCACAAGTTCAAACTACTACTACTACTACCTGTCCTCCCTGACTTGTTCCCGGAGTAGGACGACACATACCACAAGTTCAAACTACTACTACTACTACCTGTCCTCCCTGACTTGTTCCCGGAGTAGGACGACACATACCACAAGTTCAAACTACTACTACTACTACCTGTCCTCCCTGACTTGTTCCCGGAGTAGGACGACACATACCACAAGTTCAAACTACTACTACTACTACCTGTCCTCCCTGACTTGTTCCCGGAGTAGGACGACACATACCACAAGTTCAAACTACTACTACTACTACCTGTCCTCCCTGACTTGTTCCCGGAGTAGGACGACACATACCACAAGTTCAAACTACTACTACTACTACCTGTCCTCCCTGACTTGTTCCCGGAGTAGGACGACACATACCACAAGTTCAAACTACTACTACTACTACCTGTCCTCCCTGACTTGTTCCCGGAGTAGGACGACACATACTACTAGCCGGAGACAAACAGTACGCGGGGCAAGAAGCGACCGAAGCATGACACGAGCAAAGCGGTAGTTGTAGCGGCTTGTGCAGTCTATCGTCACAGATTGTTGCTGCATAACAAGTTCAAACTACTCCTACTACTGCTACTACCACGTTTTTCGAAGCTGACACCAGGCTCTCTGGTGCTGTTCGTGGCTCCCTTTGTTTCGGCCGATTCACGTGTCGCCACCATGAAGTGCCAGCTTGGTGTTCACCTCTTGAGGCCACATATGAGAAGCCGGTCCAAAACCGGCGTTCCAGGTGCTGCCCGCCCGTTGTCACCGGGTCTCATTGCACCGGCATCTCACGTGGCCTCGGTGCCAACGTACACACCGTTGCAGTTGGGCGGGTCACCCAAACAAACGCCAAACGCCACATACAGGTTGCATCGACGGGTTCGTGCTGCCAGAACAGGCGGACAAGTACTTCAATTGGGCCCTCAACTGGGAGTCGCCTGTGTCGGTACCCACCCTGTGCGAGACCGGCTTCAACGCCGGCCACAGCGCGGTGACGTTTTTGCTCGCCAACAGAAACATGAACATGGTCAGCTTCGACCTATTCATTCAAGCCTACTCGTCGTCATGCTTCAAGTACGTCAAAGCCGTTTTCGGTGACGACAGAATGACTCTCCACCAGGGCGACAGCCACGCGTCTTTGTCCCGCCTCGGCGAAGTCGATGAGGAAAGCAGGCAGAAGTGTGACGTGATCTCTGTCGACGGAGCACATTCGTTTAAGTATGCCTTTCAAATCATCAGAGAAAGAAAAGCCTTTTCTTGCTCTAAGAGAACCCATTCATGAACGGTCACACGGAGACCCTAAAACCCCGGAATTTCAAGCGAACTTTAACTCTAAAGAAGAGGGCCCGCAGCGTTACAAGGCGGCGATCCCCCGCGAGGCGAGCTCACCCGCCGGCCAGAGCGCCCGCTGCAGCGCCAACTCCGGCGCCGCCACTCACTGCAGCAGCAAAGCCGCAACGCTGCAGCGCGCCTCCGGAGCGACTTACGCCCGCCGTAGCAGCACGAAGAGAAGTGAGGAGACCGGAAACTCCCCGGAGAGATGGTCCCTGCACTCTAACTCGTCTCTCTCTCTCTCATCATAATGCCAGGTGGACTTGATCTCGCAGTAGATCTCTCATTGTGGGAGTTTGATCCGGGTAACCGTACAGCAGGAGCTGCAGATATTGCTCATCAGGGTTCAACCCCCAGATTGACGGTACCTGGAAGAACCCAGTAGGTGTCGGCGGTACGAAGGTGCCGTGGCCTGCATCCGACTCGCTTGAGTGAGAGAAGTTCACAAGTCCGTGCAGCTCCTGCTTTCAAGTTTCACCCTCGTGGGTGACTGCCGCGTTCACAAGTTGCACAACTCCTCCCAGGTCTGCCAGCTGCGCCAAAACTGGGGCTGCTGATCGCTACAAAAGCAGGGCCTGCTCGCCTGAGGTCTCCCCGACCGGCAGATGTACGTACAAACAAGCCCCCACCAGGCATCTTGTTAAGAACCATCCATCCATCCATCAGCCGGCTGACCCCCCCCCTATAGGCTATTTTCACTGTGGAGGGGGGAGACGCTACCTGTCACACTCTAAGGTGGTCACCACGGTGGGCGGTCAGAAATTTTTTTTTGCCCCAAATACCACACTTTGGAAAAGTTTTGTGGGCCCACTTTTGGCAGGGAATTTTGACCATTTCACCTTAGAGAATTTGACCACCCAGCCTCCAAGGCAACTGTAGAGGGGGGGGGGGTCTGGTTTATCCGGCCATCCGGCCAAAGTGGCTGATCCTTAACAAGAGCGCTGGCCCCCACGCCAAGCCAGTGAAGTCACCCGGGTCACCCGGATACTCAAAAACACCGGCCCTACTTCCAAAAATACAAACTGAAACACTCGACACAGAGCCTGCATGAAGGATGTCAAGGGACTTTCGAAGCTCGTGGCACGCCCTGGAACCCCTGTGTTGATGGACGATACTGCTGAGGGCTTTGAGGTACGCGGCTCGGTTCAGTATTTCTAAGTCTTTCCAAGCTACACGCGGGCATGCTGCTGTAAAAGAGGGCTTTTTTTGTGTGGTTGAATACAATCACGGTCAAATAATGGTAGGCACCGACTCTGGCCCTGATTCAGCAAGAGTGGAGAAGGCCACCCAAGACTTAGCAGGGTCATAAAACCCCGCGGCTTCGTCATGCAGGACGGGAGACTCGAATCTTCTTGTTCCAAGTTCGGCCTGTGGAGGCTGGCAGGCGAGCACTTCCCTTTGCGAGTGTGCGGGCCAAAGGTTTTCAAAACATTCACCCCCGACAGGGAAGAAGCCACGGGCAAGAAGGAGGACCCGCAGAAGTCTGGCACACGCTGAAGTCCGCAAGCAAGCTGAAGCAAACTAGGTATGCGAACGCCGTGCACCCAACCAAATATCCCGGAAGTCCCGGACATGGCCCATAACGAAAGCGTGCACCAAATATCACTCATTCCACGAAAAAGTGTCATAAAAAACGACTTTTTTTGGCTTTCTGCCGATTTTTTCCATCTGTAGGTGCGAAAATGGTCGGTTTCAAGATTCTGAGGACACGATTGAATCCGCCGAGGACAGGGCTTTCCGAATATCTGGTCGGATAAAATTTTTGACCGACCCCCCCCCCCCATAAATGGAGGCCGGGTCTCCAAAAATGGGGTCTGAAAAACGTCTTTTTTTTTCTCGGCATGCAGGAACAAGTCAGATTTGACTCGCCACAGAAATCTACGGGGGTGCCGATATGGTTCAGTGACAGAACAACGCGGTTCTCCAAAAATTAGGCGGAAAATACCGAAAATGTGCTTCAACATGGCGGATCGCTCGATTTTTTTTTTTTGAGAAAAAAAAGACACAGACATGGCCCATAACGAAAGCGTGCACCAAATATACAACCCGCAACCATGTAGCCCCTTCTTGCTCTAAGAGAACCCATTCTTCACCGATTCATCACCGGGCACACGCAGACCCTAAACCCCCGGAATGTTTCAAGCGAACTTTAACTCTAAGAAAAGGACGGGTTGCTTCCCTGGAACGCTCCAGTGTCTTTTGTTCCCAACGGACCGGGGCTGGAATCGCAGCCCATGAGTGAGAGGAGACACCACGGATGATCTCCAAACTTGTGACAAGTCTGGGGCCAGCAGCCCCGCCCCCTCCCAGCTGGTTGGGTCGATACTGAGGATGTCCTGAGCTCCGCTATATCATGCAGGGTCAAAACCTTGTGTCTTTTAAAAAGCTTCGGGAAAAGGGTGGAGGTTTTCGGTGGGAGAAATAGGTCTCAGAATTCACATGAGGCAATGCTCCCAAAACCCAAACCTGAAACGGTCGCATACCCGGTTTCACTGGAGTGCCTGTTCCCGGCGAGCTACGGCCCTGAGATTACCCCTCAGGTGACCTTCCATGTGCTTAGCATGGAAGGTCAAAACCTTGTGTCTTTTTAAAACGCTCCCGCGGGGCCGATGGCCTCCAAAAAAAAAATTTGGAAAAAAAAAAAAAATTGCTCAACTTCATCAAAAATTACTGCAGAGTTTGTTCCAAAATTTTAAAATTCAAAAAACCCATTTTTTTTCTGGAATTTTTTCTTTTGCCATTTCCAAAAAGACACAAGGTTTTGACCCTGCATGTTAGATGTACTGATTACTGGACTCCTTTGTGGCTACAAAAGCCACAACTACCACAAGAAGCCAGGTGCCTGACTTCCTCGTCAAGAAAGTCTTTCCCGTGCGAGAGCCATGCATGGAGAGCACCACCAACCGGCTGCTGAACAGGAATTCTTCTGTCATTGTCTTCAAAGAAAACACGTGCCAACCCCAAGCCACCAAGAACAATAACAGTATTGTGCACAACACCAACTTGACTGACCAAGCGATTGGACCAAACTCGAAAATACCATCCACCATACAGCTGTGTCTCTCTCGGGGTGGTCAAGCAGTGGAGAAGAGGCAGCAAAGCAAAGCCACGGGGCTTCTGCATCGGTCAGATCAACCGCGACTTGGCCCTGTTTAAAGAAGCAGTGTGACCTAGTGGGCTCGTACCCCAGCTGTCCCATGACTGCTACCAGAGTTACTCCAGACTCCGACCCCAGCCTCGTCTGTTGACAACAGATGTGAAGGAACTACACGCACGTGCAGTACTATCATAGTACTCTACGCGTAGGTGCAGGATACCAGCAGCAGTGGTAGATGGATAGGTGGATGGATAGCTGTAACAGCACCACAGCATCCTCATACCATTCCATCAGCAGTGGATGCACAGCACGATGCAGCGATAGCAGCAACGGTGTCATCATCCGTCAGCAGCAGTGGTAGATGGATAGTTGGTGGTAGATGGATAGTTGGATGGATAGCTGTAACAGCACCACAGCAACCTCATACCATACCATCAGCAGTGGATGCACAGCACGATGCAGCGATAGCAGCAACGGTGTCATCATCCATCAACAGCAGTGGACGAGGCCACGTTCTCGTGGCACCTGTAGATTTCGTTAGTTGACGCGCCCCGCATCTCCGTTTTCGTCTGCTTCGCGGGGTTAAAGTTCTGTCTTGAGGGTCTCGACGTGATCGACGACCGTTGATCTACGTTTATTTGACCTGTGCGCATCAGGTCTTGTCCCAGGTGAAGCAGACCTTTTCACCCAGCAGCTGCAGCAGCAGGAAAAGTGTCTGCTGCTTTAATCGGTGACTCGTTGCTGATGAACGAAGGAAGAAGAAGATCCCGAAAACGGGAAAAACGCAGAGGCCCTCAGGCACACCCGTGCTCTCGAAAGGTGGAAACGAGCGTGCCTGCTGGCTCTTGGACTCGGACATCGAATCAGACTCGCCAGATCACCTAACCCCGTTTCCACTGCAAGAACTGGATGTTGACGACGCAATGGCAGGCGATGATGACGTCATTAAGTAACCCAGCCCGTGAAAGAAAAGTGCATGCAGATCCGTGTGGTCCGACGAAGTCGAACTTTGACTGCAGGTGACAACCTGGGACACCCCCCGGGTGTCCCAGGTTTCACCCGGTCTGTCATTTACCCGTTCCAGCTTTAGTCCAGTTCAACATTATTCCAATTGCGGTACGTGTCTTCCTCACCTTCCGTGTGTTGTAAGAAAGACGCAAATGAGAGCACGTCACTCGCCAAAGGGAGATGCTTCCGTGAGGCCAAATGCTTTGCAAGCATAGTTCAGACGCTAAATTCGCGCCTACTATCGGCACAGATTTGCTACATCACAAGATGACTGAAATGAAGAAAAAACACCGCAAACAAGCAAGCCCCAGCCCAAGCCAAAGAAGTCACTCGGAGACTCGAAAACACTTGTCTCGCGACTAGCAACGAGGAAAAAAGCTAATCGAGAACGAGCGGTGGTTCTTCAAGCAGCCTGGCGAGTGCGAGTGTTTCTCGCCTCTCCCCCCCCCCCCCCCCCCCAATCAACTAAATTTCATGTACACCCGTTCCTCGCTTATTCGCCCCCCCTCAGCCCCGCCCTCCGGTTAAGGCGGTGCCAGGGAAAGCCTGCAACACGGAAGCCAGGCTTCACTTGTTCGGCGGTACTGCAGAGCCACAGGCCTTCGGGTCACGGGGCTACCGATTTCCCAAACTAAAGCATCAAGACGTGGCGCACCTTGGGCTTGGCGCTTGCGCTGAACACGAGACGGTACCCACAGGAACGGTGCGGTACAGACACGAGTATCGAGACCCGCAAATCTTCCACATGCAGTGCACGTCAACGTCCTGATCCGAAACTCGATCGGAGGCGGAAACATGGCCGGCCTCAATAAAAGGCCACAGAACCAGCAAGGCATTTGCAGTAGCGAGCGTTTCACGTCGCACGTTGCATGTCTCCGCACCCCGGCTGACAGTCAGGTTGCGCGTGAGCTTGCTCCGTGCCGGTGCTATTTGCTCAACAAGGGTTGAAAGAAAGAAATGAGCTCAGAAGCTCGCCACTGCCAACACAAGCAAGGATGTGCGCACAAACAAAAGGAAGTAGTTAAAAGTGTATAATCATGCCTACATCCCTCATACTCCCCGCCTCCCAGCCTCAATGGTCAACCGGAGACCCCAAAACACTAAACCACAAAACAATAAACGCCCAAAACCGTTCGATGGCAGCGTACTATCCGCACTCCCTACACGCATCCCACTCCCCCCCTTAACAAAATACTCGAGGGACTGCCGTTGTGCTCATTTCGAAGGAGGCTAGAGGGGGAGAAAACAATACAACTACAAAGTGGGTCTTTTTTGTTGAACGCATACGCCCGCCCACCCAGATTTACCTGTGTTTCGTGTGGGCTACAGCACATTTACCTCCTTTGATCTATCGCAACTGGCAGTCTCCTCAAGCATTTCCTAGAAAGCAGGTGCTGATACAAAAAAAGTTCGAAGAAAATAAACGAGCGTTCTACCACCTCGCGCGGTGTCACGGGATGTTTGGCAGCCGCTGCTAAACAAACATAACGTGGGCGGCGCCGAAGCTTTACCAGCTTCGGCTGACACCATTTGCGCACTTAACCATGGTTAAGAAGACAACTGAAAGCATAGACACAAAGATAGCCCAAAGCATCTGCAGAATAACACGAAAAGCCTCTAGGCAAAAACCCGTTTTCACAGTTCTTCGGGATCGACGGTAACACAAAATTACCCCACGAGAACGATCGTCCAACACTGGGTCTATTAGAGTCAGAATGGACCGGCGGGCGTAATGCACCGAGAAGCCTTATTGTTCCGAGGGTTTGGGCCTTGCCAGTTCCTACGGTTATGTCCATTCGAAAGAGTGGCCGGTTGTAGATTTGACTCTTAGACTTGCATGGCTTAATCCTTGAAACGAGCATATGACTACTGGCAGGATCAACCAGGTTTCTTGTCACTCAAAACCAGACTGGACCGAGGAAAATCTGACGAAACAGAGATTCCCCGATACCAGAGATTGTATCGTGTCAAGCCTAGATTGATGCGTTGGTCATTCCATTCATTCACACGCCATTTGCGCACTTAACCTTGGTTAAGAAGACGACTGAAAGCATAGACAGAAAGATAGCTCAAAGCATCTGCAGAATAACACGAAAAGCCTCCAGGCAAACCTCCGTTCTTCAGCTTTCAAAGACGAAGCCTGGCCGCGCGCTGTCATCGCCCGCGGCCTCGATCGCTGACCTGGGATCCGGAACGTTCCTGGAAGTGACCCTTCTCCCCGACTCTTTCTGAAGGAGTTGACCCGGAAAAAGGAGCGCAGGTTGGCAGCGAGAACACCGCCGTTGTCAAAAGGCAGCAGGAACGGGGGAACTTGCAGGGGTGCCTGTAACTCGGGGCCCGGGCCCTGGAAAAAAAATCCAGGGGTTTTGGCCCTGGCAGAGCACAACAGGGTAAGGATGAAGAAGAGGTTGCGCGTGGGAAAGCTGGGATTGCTGAAGCAAGCAGTGTCCCAAAGAGCTGCGCCTTTTTCAACCTGTTCGTCCCGGTTCCCTGCTGGACACCTCTCAGGAGAGCCTGTTTCTCCAACTTCGGTCCCTTCCAGTTGCTGTAGTCGTACATGAGCGGTAAGCTGCAGGAGAGACTCAGAAAATACGGGATTGGGCTGGTGTCAACATTCGCAGTCGAGTTGTTGGACACCGTAGCAAGCACTACTCCCTGCTACAAAACTGGTGGATCAATAAGCAGTTCGTGGAAAAAATCCAGGGGTTTTGGCCCTGGCAGAGCACAACAGGGTAAGGATGAAGAAGAGGTGGAGTTCATGAGCGGTAAGCTGCAGGAGAGACTCCGAAAATACGGGATTGGGCTGGTGTCAACATTCGCAGTCGAGTTGTTGGACACCGTAGCAAGCACTACTCCCTGCTACAAAACTGGTGGATCAATAAGCAGTTCGTGGAGGTGTCGCAGGATTACCTCGCTTCTTCTGGTGCGTCTGTTTCGTTTGTGAAAAAAAAAAGGCTGTGTCACAGATTCCTACCAATTATCCCACCGTAGATGCGTTTGCTATAAAGCGCTATTTATCACTCGACGTCTCAGTAGTACGAGCAGCCAAAGCATTCTCTTAGAACCGTGCAGCGGGCAAATGTCTTCATGACTCAGGGGGACTGGGGTGGCCATGGTCATCAGGTCGACAGGGAGAATCACAAATTATCGTGGGCTATCTTGTGCTTTGGTGTGATATATCACGAGTATTCTTGTGATATTCGTATAGTGTGGTACTCATTTGCATGCAAATGACTCCCCACTAGCGCAACAAGAAGTGGGGCAGCATCGTGATTTGGCGTCGCCCCTGTTGGGTCACGACAGGTGAGTGGCGTCACCTCCGCATAAGCGAGCAAGGCGAGACGACCGCCTGATCAACGGGGGGAATCCGTAGCGCGACTGAAGATGCTGGGTAGCGGATTATAGAGTATCGTGACCTGGCGAAACTCAGGTGCTCCCGTCGTGTCACCGCCGAAGGGGCAGCAGTCATAAGGAACTTAGCTAAATAAACGGGTTGGGTGACGCCGCCTCCCCAAGCCAGTTAGAGGGAAGGACGTGATGCGGCTGCTTCGGCAGTGACCCTGGTGGAGGAAAACCATGCATGAGAGGCAGTGCTCTGCCTAAACATTAAACTAAGATTTCCCCCCCCCCCCCGACTGTAGTAGTTGAGGAAGGTGCAAACATGGAGACTGCTACAGTCGTCCGTGCACGAGACTTGGGCACGTGCCTCGCGTAGGGCAGGTGGGCCTGTGACCCGCTTTTAGAACCCTGGTGTCCGGCATGTGTGCCGTTCACGGGATACATGTCGGCTTCCTACTCGGGGACCAAGGTATGGTACCGAAGAACTGTCCTACGGACTTCGGGTCGACGATACCATCATGCGACTTTGACATCGCCTTAGCGATGACCTTGTCAAGAGGCTGAACTTCGGCGGGGGCTCCATCAGCTCGTTCAGCGGGCGGCGGTCATCGATGGCGCCCCTCACTATGGCAACCCTTCACACAAAGTCTTATACACAGTTGTATCTAATACATGGGGCGACTCTGCCAAAAAGAATACTCAGCAAGACTTCCAAGACTTTGTGAAAAGGCATTTTCAAATCATGCGCCCATATCTGGAAGAGGGTTGGGGGGTAGTCAGGAGGGTTAAGACATCGTCATAGTCATAGTCATCGTGGGTATGACTATCTACGAGGGAGGTTCTTGAGGAGTGCCAGAGAGGTATGCACATGACAAGGGTACCAAAGAGGGTACTACTATAGGCGTCTAGGATTATGCGCCGATCTCTGGAAAACTCCTATTACTAGCGTCCATCGAGAATGTCTGTCTTGTCACTGGCCCTCGCGCTGTCCCGCGGGGGGGGCGCGCCGTTTCTGGTGGGCGACGCGACCTGGCGCGCGTGCCCTCGTGGCTGGTCGGCGTTCCCGCCACATTCTACCAGTCGCTGCCGCACGGCGCCGGCCACACGCTCGAATGCACGGGATTCGACGCGTGCGACGCGTACGTGTTGCAGTACAGGTGTGCCGGCGGCCTGGGCCAGTCTTAGGGTTCTGTTCATTGTGAGAACGTGAGACCGTGAAAGACCGAGACACATGCACATGACTTCATGTACCGAAGGAGGAGAATATTGTAGGCATTCGCAAAAGTCGAAACCACCAGAATCTTCCGCCGCATAAACAAAACGATCACAGGTCGAAAACACCAAAAAGCATCACGAAGAGAAAAAAACACCCCTCAAAACACAACACTTTGTCGCCGGATACTCAAGTCAGAAGACACCCTCCGCGCGGCAGGCAGATATAACTACAGCCAAAGATTTGATCGTCGGCAAGAAAAAAAAAAAAAAAAACGGGATCGACGGTAACACAAAACACAAGACGCGAAACACTTCTTCGAGCCGAAAAAGCGTCCATCGAGAATGTCTGTCTTGTCACTGGCCCTCGCGCTGTCCGCGTCAACCGCAGCGGCGCCGCCCCCGGCTGGGGGGGCGTCGTCGACGGTGTTCCCGGGGGCGTTTCTGGTGGGCGACGCGACCTGGGCGCGCGTGCCCTCGTGGCTGGTCGGCGTTCCCGCCACATTCTACCAGTCGCTGCCGCACGGCGCCGGCCACACGCTCGAATGCACGGGATTCGACGCGTGCGACGCGTACGTGTTCCAGTACAGGTGTGCCGGCTGCCCGTTCGACGACGGCGGCCTTCCGATCGCCCTGGGATCCCTCGGGTTCACTTCATTCGCCTGCGCCCCGACGTTTCGGTGGATCCCCGGCGGCAGCGCGCACAGGATGCTCGGCTGGCGCCTGAGGCTCGACCGGGGGCAGTCTGTCGCCGTCGATTCCGGCGCCGAAATGGCGATGGTCGCCTTCGCCGTGATCGAAGCCATCGACTGCGACAGCAGGGGCGACCGGCAAGCGTGCGAGGGAGCGTCGGAACTCTGCGCG
Organism: Diplonema papillatum; assembly: GCA_030068145.1. Classification (NCBI taxonomy): domain Eukaryota; phylum Euglenozoa; class Diplonemea; order Diplonemida; family Diplonemidae; genus Diplonema; species Diplonema papillatum. The sequence goes on from JAPJBO010000543.1 coordinate 76,984, forward strand.
TGGGGCAGCGGCGTGTGCGAGTACAGACAGTGCGGCAAGCCGACGGCCGGCCCGCAGCTGCCGGACACGTGCTCCAACCACTGCTTGGCGGCCGACCTGCCATAGGGCCCTACCGCCGACGTTGTCGTCTTCCGTTTTGCTGCCATACTACGGGTTTGACACACAGTGGAGTCGACAAGGTGAAACGCAAACCACGAGTGTGGTTTAAGCGTGCTGTTGACTGCTCCGAGTACGCAAGCCGACGGCCGGCCCGCAGCTGCCGGACACGTGCTCCAACCACTGCTTGGCGGCCGACCTGCCGTAGGGCCCTCCCACCGACGTTGTCGTCTTCCGTTTTGCTGCCATACTACGGGTTCGACACACAGCGGAGTCGACAAGGTGAAACGCAAACCACGAGTGTGGTTTAAGCGTGCTGTTGACTGCTCCGAGTACGCAAGCCGACGGCCGGCCCGCAGCTGCCGGACACGTGCTCCAACCACTGCTTGGCGGCCGACCTGCCGTAGGGCCCTCCCACCGACGTTGTCGTCTTCCGTTTTGCTGCCATACTACGGGTTCGACACACAGCGGAGTCGACAAGGTGAAACGCAAACCACGAGTGTGGTTTAAGCGTGCTGTTGACTGCTCCGAGTACGCAAGCCGACGGCCGGCCCGCAGCTGCCGGACACGTGCTCCAACCACTGCTTGGCGGCCGACCTGCCGTAGGGCCCTCCCGCCGACGTTGTCGTCTTCCGTTTTGCTGCCATACTACGGGTTCGACACACAGTGGAGTCGACAAGGTGAAACGCAAACCGCGAGTGTGGTTTAAGCGTGCTGTTGACTGCTCCGAGTACGCAAGCCGACGGCCGGCCCGCAGCTGCCGGACACGTGCTCCAACCACTGCTTGGCGTCCGACCTGCCGTAGCAGGCCCTCATTTCGTCGCTCATCTTTGTCATCCGTTTTTCTGCCACCCCTGCGGGTTTGACACACAGTGAGTCGACGAAGTGAAGTGCGCCGCGAGTGTGGTTTGAACGTTCCGTTGCATGCTCCGAGGGGTCGATTGCGTCGGTTGCCGTTGATCCCAACCACACACGACGCCACTTTCGTCGCCCCATTTTGTCATCCGTTTTTACGGGGTTGACGCACAGTGTGAGTCGAAGAAGGAAAGAACCCCGCGAATGTGCGCAGGACGATTCGGCTGGCGACTGTTGCCGTTGATCCGAAGCGCCGAAATGGTGATGGCTGCCCTCGGTGCGATGGAAGCCAGCGCATGCGACGCCGTCCGTCCGTACGATATTTACGATGCTGTACTGTAACACGTACAGGCTGACGGGATGCAACTCTCGGATTATCATCCGGTACCCCCGAAAACCGAAGAAACGAAGTACGCAAGAACTCCGCACAAACTGTGCAGGAACTGCGATACGGGATTGGGCTACATTTTGGTACCACCGCACAAACATCTGAGACGTGAAAGTAGCCGTGCAGTACCACCGTGGTAACTTGCCACTGCGGTGAAAAAGTCCAGCACACTTGTAAAAATGTAGCTCCCGCACAAACTACGCATGAATTGCGCAGGAACTACACAATACGGGGGTTTCAGGGGTACCAGTCACCACCTTGTTCACAATCGCGCACACGCATGTGTCGACGCTATTTTTCCTGGCTGCCTCAGCAATGCGGTTCGGCTGCAGGATTGCAGTAAAACTGCAACAACGTCGAAAACCTTGCTGGAAAGCACCTTTCTTTCAAAGACACAAGTATCTCGTATACCGCTTGCTAAGGCACGAAAGAAGCCATGCATGCCCCCCCAAACCCTTCACGTAAACCCAGTACGTAACTAGCTGTAAAAGAACCCATTCGCGTCCCCCCCGGAGACGCTAAAATCCCGGATTCTCAAGCGAACTATACCTCTCAGAACAAGAGAAGATATTCACCAGGTAGCGCGCACAGGACGATCGTCCCAGGCCGGCCTTGCGTTCGGGCCCCACGAAAGAGGCGAACGTACGACCGGGCCCGCATCGATAAACTTCTTGCGACACACCTTATTTTGACACCCAGTTCAACGATCCCCAGTCGTCACTTCGGAGGAGCTAACTGCGTGTCACCATTTGACCGCCCGCCCGTCGTGATTCTGCAGCCCACACATGCACCTACAAGTGCATTGCACACCTCAGTTGTTCGGGGGAATGTACACAGGTTATATTAGTTTCGTGTACAGTACGCGCAGTACCGCAAGGAATAGTTGACTAGACCCTCTTGATTTTTAATGGCAACAACCGCAGGTCATTATCAAAAAAAGTGACGGTTGGCAGCGTATAGTGGAAATTACCAGACAGGTGATAGCACATGCGCACACACAACACACCAGTTTCTGCTTCCCCTGGTGACAGGTGGTGCAAGACAGAAAGAACGTTGCCAGCTGTTCAACCAGAACAAAGCAGGTCGAATCCCGCAAACACAAAAACTTTCCCTCGAAAAAGTCTTCAAGAGCTTGCGACTCAACTATTCTTGTGGTTTGAGGCCGCCACGGCTGCTTCCCTCCCAACCTCCCTCTCCACACGGTGTCCTCCAGCACCAGATGGGGAAGTTCAAGGTGCGGTCAAAGTGTCGGGTGTGGGTACGCCCGCAAATCCAGTGTGAAATTTTGTGTGACACCCGGTGAAATTCGGTGTGACACCCGCAACTCCAGGTGACCACACCGGAGTCACACTGGATTTGCGGGTGTGGGTACACCCGCAAATCCAGTACGAAATTCGGTGTGCACCCGCAAATCCAGTGTGAATTCCAGCCGACACACCCGCAAATCCAGGTGACAACACCGGATTCCAGAATGGATTTGCGGGTGTGGGTACACCCGCAAATCCGGTGTGAAATCCGGTGTGACACCCGCAAATCCAGTGAAATTCGGTGTGACACCCGCAAATCCAGGAGAACACACCGGATTCCAGAATGGATTTGCGGGTGTGCCGCGCCCGCAAAATGGACCCGCACACGTCCAACTCCCCCGCCGCCGGTGCGGTCAAAGTGTCGGTTGTGGGTACGCCCGCAAATCCGGTGTGAAATCCGGTGTGACACCCGCAAATCCAGTGAAATTCGGTGTGACACCCGCAAATCCAGGTGATCACACCGCGGGTGTGCCGCCCGCAAAATAGACCCGCGACCGTTCCACTCCCCCCGCCAGCCGGTGCTGGAACACGCCGTGCAGTCAACTAAGTTCATCTACACCAGTTTCTCGCCTCTTCAATCAACTAAATTCATCTACACCCGTTCTCCGCTTCTTTCCTCCCCCTCCGCCCCGCCCTCCGGGTTCGGAAGGGCACGGCGGCCTTTTCCATTTTTGCACCGAGGCGCCCGGCGTACTGCGACCGGAGAGTGCGTGCGAACAGTGTGTGTTATAAGTCAAGAATTAGAGCAACCCTACCCCTTAAGTCAAAAGTAGAGCAAACCTACCCCCTTTCTTCTTGTTTTTTTTTTGTATGAGCCAGGATTTCTTCTAGGATTCTGGATTTTTGGTTTTGAGGGGACCGGCTCTATATTCACTGGCCAAGGATTCTCTATGTGTCCAACAAAGGCAGGTGTAACGCGGCGGCGCAACAACAAACGCGTTCCATCTGCTGTGACGTAGACACGGAGTGTGCATAGTGCGTTGCTATCCGAGTAGCATCCGAGCCACCTGCCGATGCAGTTCCCTTGATAATCTACACGCATCCCACCCCTCCCCCACGAGAACGATCGTCCAACACTGGGTTTGAACCGGGTCTGTACGAGTCCGAATGGACCGGCGGGCGTATCGCACTGAGAAGCCTTGTTGTTCCGAGGGTTTGGGCCTTGTGACCAGTCACGGCCATTCGAAAGAGAGCGGTTGGATCAGGAGAAACCCGGATGTGGATTTGGAAAGACGATGCCGCTGGCCCGCGCTGTCATGACCGCGGCCTCATCGCTGGCCCGTGCTGTCATCGACCGCGGCCTCATCGCTGGTGGTTAAACGTGTCTCCGTGCGTATGTTGGGTCTGAACGTGGCTCCGTGCTTAGACGCATGTTGCGTCTAAACGTGGCTCCGTGCTTAGACGCATGTTGGGTCTATCCGTGCTTAGACGCATGTTGCGTCTAAACGTGGCTCCGTGCTTAGACGCATGTTGGGTCTAAACGTGGCTCCGTGCCTAGACGCATGTTGGGTCTAAACGTGGCTCCGTGCTTAGACGCATGTTGCGTCTAAACGTGGCTCCGTGCTTAGACGCATGTTGGGTCTAAACGTGGCTCCGTGCTTAGACGCATGTTGGGTCTAAACGTGGCTCCGTGCTTAGACGCATGTTGCGTCTAAACGTGGCTCCGTGCTTAGACGCATGTTGGGTCTAAACGTGGCTCCGTGCTTAGACGCATGTTGCGTCTAAACGTGGCTCCGTGCTTAGACGCATGTTGGGTCTAAACGTGGCTCCGTGCCTAGACGCATGTTGGGTCTAAACGTGGCTCCGTGCTTAGACGCATGTTGCGTCTAAACGTGGCTCCGTGCTTAGACGCATGTTGGGTCTAAACGTGGCTCCGTGCTTAGACGCATGTTGCGTCTAAACGTGGCTCCGTGCTTAGACGCATGTTGCGTCTAAACGTGGCTCCGTGCTTAGACGCATGTTGGGTCTAAACGTGGCTCCGTGCTTAGACGCATGTTGGGTCTAAACGTGGCTCCGTGCTTAGACGCATGTTGCGTCTAAACGTGGCTCCGTGCTTAGACGCATGTTGCGTCTAAACGTGGCTCCGTGCTTAGACGCATGTTGCGTCTAAACGTGGCTCCGTGCTTAGACGCATGTTGCGTCTAAACGTGGCTCCGTGCTTAGACGCATGTTGGGTCTAAACGTGGCTCCGTGCTTAGACGCATGTTGGGTCTAAACGTGGCTCCGTGCTTAGACGCATGTTGCGTCTAAACGTGGCTCCGTGCTTAGACGCATGTTGGGTCTAAACGTGGCTCCGTGCCTAGACGCATGTTGGGTCTAAACGTGGCTCCGTGCTTAGACGCATGTTGCGTCTAAACGTGGCTCCGTGCTTAGACGCATGTTGCGTCTAAACGTGGCTCCGTGCTTAGACGCATGTTGCGTCTAAACGTGGCTCCGTGCTTAGACGCATGTTGCGTCTAAACGTGGCTCCGTGCTTAGACGCATGTTGCGTCTAAACGTGGCTCCGCCTTAGACGCATGTTGGGTCTAAACGTGGCTCCGTGCTTAGACGCATGTTGGGTCTAAACGTGGCTCCGTGCTTAGACGCATGTTGCGTCTAAACGTGGCTCCATGCTTAGACGCATGTTGGGTCTAAACGTGGCTCCGTGCTTAGACGCATGTTGGGTCTAAACGTGGCTCCGTGCCTAGACGCATGTTGGGTCTAAACGTGGCTCCGTGCTTAGACGCATGTTGCGTCTAAACGTGGCTCCGTGCTTAGACGCATGTTGGGTCTAAACGTGGCTCCGTGCTTAGACGCATGTTGGGTCTAAACGTGGCTCCGTGCTTAGACGCATGTTGCGTCTAAACGTGGCTCCGTGCCTAGACGCATGTTGGGTCTAAACGTGGCTGTGCTTAGACGCATGTTGCGTCTAAACGTGGCTCCGTGCCTAGACGCATGTTGGGTCTAAACGTGGCTCCGTGCTTAGACGCATGTTGCGTCTAAACGTGGCTCCGTGCTTAGACGCATGTTGGGTCTAAACGTGGCTCCGTGCTTAGACGCATGTTGGGTCTAAACGTGGCTCCGTGCTTAGACGCATGTTGCGTCTAAACGTGGCTCCGTGCTTAGACGCATGTTGGGTCTAAACGTGGCTCCGTGCTTAGACGCATGTTGGGTCTAAACGTGGCTCCGTGCCTAGACGCATGTTGGGTCTAAACGTGGCTCCGTGCTTAGACGCATGTTGCGTCTAAACGTGGCTCCGTGCTTAGACGCATGTTGGGTCTAAACGTGGCTCCGTGCTTAGACGCATGTTGGGTCTAAACGTGGCTGTGCTTAGACGCATGTTGCGTCTAAACGTGGCTCCGTGCCTAGACGCATGTTGGGTCTAAACGTGGCTGTGCTTAGACGCATGTTGCGTCTAAACGTGGCTCCATGCTTAGACGCATGTTGGGTCTAAACGTGGCTCCGTGCCTTGGGCTCGTGGCCCGGACGTTTCGAACACCTGCTAAATCCCCGTGCTCGGAAGGGGTTCTCGCGGGGAAGGAATGATGCGCCCTTCACGTCTGCCTCTCTCTGGGCGGGACACCATGCTTATTTTCAGTGTCACCGCGGGATCCCGTCACGGGGCCCTCTCCTGACTTTTCGGCGGAATTATTGATGACGATTAGATTATCGGACCACAGCTGATCAGGCGTTGGTCGTTACTCTACCCGCCGCCTTTCCTCCACTGCAAAGAAGTGGGCCTGAACCTGCAGCAAGATCCACAAGCAAAGCATTCTTACATAGGTGCCAGCTTGGAAGGAAATGCTCGACAAAAGCTGCCAGACTACCGAACCGCGTGTTGAATGGACTGTACTTGTCCCTCTATCTGTATATTTCCTCCCTTCCATTCGGAACCAAAGCAGCTACGTCGAGTATTTCTGAAAAGTCTGGAGAAAATAAAAGCGGTTGCGAGGCAACACTTGAAGCAACGCTTCGATTCGTTACTCATCCGCATACCATACGTTTATAGGGTTGCTTGCAGGTTTTGGCTTGCGTCGACGCGATGCTGTGTCTTAGTAAGTGTATCGTGCCGTTTGAGACAAGGTGGCGACACCCTTAATACAAGCAGCGCGTGCAGACTTCCAACATTTGTTGACGCCCGTCTTCACTCCCTCCTGATAGTCGTCGAGGCCCATCCCCAGTCTCCGGCTGGGGGGAGAGTTGGGACGAGGCAAAACGTACAAAAATATTGTGTCGACAGCACAAAATGCAACCAATTCGCGGCCCGGCTTCTTTTGTCGGGCGCTTTCCACACACGGGTCCGTAGTGTCCCTCCCCCTTGATGCTAGCATCAAACACACATGAGAGGCAAGTAGCGCCTGAACACGAAACTAAGATTTTCCCCCGGTTCGTTTCATGGGTGCATGACCCCTTCCACAACAAAACCGCTCGCCTTTTTTTTTGCTTCTACAGAAGAACTTTCGCCGTCTTCGACGAGAAGACGACTTGAAAGACTTGATGCCAGCACCAAGCGCACTGCAGGCAGGAGCCCGCAGTGTGCTTGGTGCTGGTCAAGTCTTCCTTGTCCAAAACATTTCTGGAGGTACGAGGTGCCTGGGGCGCTCCTTTTTCTAAGAACTTTCACCTCCATCTTCGAGACGAAGACCGGCTGCCAGCACCAGGCACACTGAGGGCAGGAGCCCGCAGTGTGCTTGGTGCTGGTCAAGTCTTCCTTGTCCAAAACATTTCTGGAGTACAAGGTGCCTGGGGCGCTGCTTTTTCTAAGAACTTTCACCATCTTCGAGACGAAGACCGGCTGCCAGCACCAGGCACACTGAGGGCAGGAGCCCGCAGTGTGCTTCAGCATCATCTGCGGCGATAATCTGCGCTGCACACCCGTGATAAGACTGCTGATAGACTGTGCTATCCAGCAAGCAATTTAATGCAGTTCCACGGGGGGGACCGGCTCATTACGTCTCAGATTAGTGTGAGTTTGATTGGAGTAAATTCAAGGCAGCCGTTTCAAAGACCAGCCACAGTCAACGCCGCGTGGGGCGCGGGCTTTGGAAGCCTAGATGTGGGCCAACTTGTCTGAAGGGACTGGCCTTTCGAAGCCTTGATGTGGGCCAAGTTTTCTGAGAAAACTGGCCTTTCGAGATTAATCATCATGTTTCAAACCCCCGATTGCGCGTTACCTGGAAGCACCCAGGTGGCGTCGGTGGTTCGGTGCGGTTGCCCGCGTCCAACCGGCAATCAGCTCGCGTCGGGGAGGTGACGCTCATTACGAGAAGTCCGGCTTCGGCTGCCCTGCAGCGCACCTGCAAGGGCAAGTGGCCTGGACACCCAGTGTGATGGGCCTTTCTGCGGAGGGGCTCACGACTTCGACTCATCTGCGCGCGCACCTGCAAGGGCGAACTGCGGTTTGTTGACACTAAAAAAATACTACCAACTAGTAGTAGTTAAAGTGTATAATCATACCTACTACCCTCATACTACCCGCCTCACAGCCTCAATGGCCAACCGGAGACCCTAAAACACAGAACCTCTAAACCACAATAAACGCTAAAAATTAGTAGTTGGCAGCGTACTACATGAGCAGGTGGGTTCCGCTGGTGCGCACAAAAAAAAAGCGCTTCATCGTTTGGTACTAAAAATCAGTACGAAATTTTCACGTTTTTTTACATAAGCGCCAGCTTGAAAGGAAATGCTCGACGATGCTGCCCGACAAAGAAGGGATCCCAAGTGGTGTAACTACCGAACCACGTGTTGAACGGACGTGAGGTCATGCGGGTCTACTCCGACACGACAAATCACACAAACAAAACAGGTCAAAGTCCTGAGTGAGAAAGCAACACACGGTGGTGTAAGCGAAGAACAAATCAGATTGTGTTTGTATTGTATTTGCCCCTTACCTCTATATTTCCTCCCTTCCATTCGGAGTCGAAGCAGCAACGTCGAGTATTTCACGGTTCAAGCAACGGCCGCGGCCCTCCCCTGAACCAGGTCAGGCGAAGAAACCTTTTTTTTTTTTTGCCTTACCTTATCCCACAAAACCAGCACCAATAACAACGACTCCCCTGAACCAGGTCATGCGGCACTCAATACGATTTCACGACGGAGTGACAACGTCACCCGGCACTACCCTCTTCCCCCTTCCCCTTTTCTTCTTCGGAAAGGACACCGAACTACGCATTATCGAAATGCTGGCCATCAAGTCGTGCGTGACATTAACCTAAGATCCCTCCACCTTGCTGAGGTCGTTACCAGGTGACCTTCGTGGCGCAGTCCTTTTGGTCGCAAACACAAAGCAGACTGCGGCTGCCTGTTCACACGCGAAACAACTCGTCCGGAAACAACTCTCCGTTTTCTCCTCCGTTCGCAAACCGCGTCATCGTGGGCCCGCCTAGCAGCTGAAGAGGCACCGCGCGGCAGCCTTGTATTTATTGCAGGCAGTTTATTTGGGACCGCATACCCCGTTGTTGAGCCGTATCATCCCCTCTTGATAGACCGTGATAGACCGAAGAATACAGCACCGGGCAATTCGATGCAGCTCTAGGGACTAGGGTTGGACCTGATAGACCGTGGTGGACCGCGATTCACTGTGATGAACAGCGGCAGGAACTTCGATGCAGTTTCAAGAGATTGTGATGAACAGCCGCAGGAACAGCGGCTCAGTTGCGCTTATATGGCACGTGCCCAAGTCTCGTGCAGGACTACTGTAGCAGTTTCCAAGTCTGCACCTTCCTCAACTACTACAGTCGGGGGGGGGGGGCTTTCATGTAATTGGGAAAACACGTCCCCCCCCCGGCGTGTGCTCGTGGTTTTCCTCCACCAGGGTCACTGCCGAAGCGGCCGCATCACGTCCTTCCCCCTAACTGGCTTGGGGAGGCGGCGCCACCCAACCTGTTTATTTAGCTAAGTTCCTTATGACTGCTGCCCCCTCGGCGGTGACACGACGGGAGCACCTGAGTTTCGCCGGGTCACGATACTCTACAATCCGCTACCCAGCATCTTCAGTCGCGCTACGGATTCCCCCCGTTGATCAGGCGGTGGGGTGGTGTCTCCCGTCGCGTCTCGCCTTGCTCGCTTATGGGGAGGTGACGCCACTCACCTGTCGTGACCCAGCAGGGGCGACGCCAAATAACGATGCCCCAGCCCTTGGCTGACTGTCGGGTCGTTGGCCCTTGGCTGACTGTCGGGTCGTTGGCCCTTGGCTGACTGTCGGGTCGTTGGCCCTTGGCTGACTGTCGGGTCGTTGGCCCTTGGCTGACTGTCGGGTCGTTGGCCCTTGGCTGACTGTCGGGTCGTTGGCCCTTGGCTGACTGTCGGGTCGTTGGCCCTTGGCTGACTGTCGGGTCGTTGGCCCTTGGCTGACTGTCGGGTCGTTGGCCCTTGGCTGACTGTCGGGTCGTTGGCCCTTGGCTGACTGTCGGGTCGTTGGCCCTTGGCTGACTGTCGGGTCGTTGGCCCTTGGCTGACTGTCGGGTCGTTGGCCCTTGGCTGACTGTCGGGTCGTTGGCCCTTGGCTGACTGTCGGGTCGTTGGCCCTTGGCTGACTGTCGGGTCGTTGGCCCTTGGCTGACTGTCGGGTCGTTGGCCCTTGGCTGACTGTCGGGTCGTTGGCCCTTGGCTGACTGTCGGGTCGTTGGCCCTTGGCTGACTGTCGGGTCGTTGGCCCTTGGCTGACTGTCGGGTCGTTGGCCCTTGGCTGACTGTCGGGTCGTTGGCCCTTGGCTGACTGTCGGGTCGTTGGCCCTTGGCTGACTGTCGGGTCGTTGGCCCTTGGCTGACTGTCGGGTCGTTGGCCCTTGGCTGACTGTCGGGTCGTTGGCCCTTGGCTGACTGTCGGGTCGTTGGCCCTTGGCTGACTGTCGGGTCGTTGGCCCTTGGCTGACTGTCGGGTCGTTGGCCCTTGGCTGACTGTCGGGTCGTTGGCCCTTGGCTGACTGTCGGGTCGTTGGCCCTTGGCTGACTGTCGGGTCGTTGGCCCTTGGCTGACTGTCGGGTCGTTGGCCCTTGGCTGACTGTCGGGTCGTTGGCCCTTGGCTGACTGTCGGGTCGTTGGCCCTTGGCTGACTGTCGGGTCGTTGGCCCTTGGCTGACTGTCGGGTCGTTGGCCCTTGGCTGACTGTCGGGTCGTTGGCCCTTGGCTGACTGTCGGGTCGTTGGCCCTTGGCTGACTGTCGGGTCGTTGGCCCTTGGCTGACTGTCGGGTCGTTGGCCCTTGGCTGACTGTCGGGTCGTTGGCCCTTGGCTGACTGTCGGGTCGTTGGCCCTTGGCTGACTGTCGGGTCGTTGGCCCTTGGCTGACTGTCGGGTCGTTGGCCCTTGGCTGACTGTCGGGTCGTTGGCCCTTGGCTGACTGTCGGGTCGTTGGCCCTTGGCTGACTGTCGGGTCGTTGGCCCTTGGCTGACTGTCGGGTCGTTGGCCCTTGGCTGACTGTCGGGTCGTTGGCCCTTGGCTGACTGTCGGGTCGTTGGCCCTTGGCTGACTGTCGGGTCGTTGGCCCTTGGCTGACTGTCGGGTCGTTGGCCCTTGGCTGACTGTTGGGTCGTTGGCCCTTGGCTGACTGTCGGGTCGTTGGCCCTTGGCTGACTGTCGGGTCGTTGGCCCTTGGCTGACTGTCGGGTCGTTGGCCCTTGGCTGACTGTCGGGTCGTTGGCCCTTGGCTGACTGTCGGGTCGTTGGCCCTTGGCTGACTGTCGGGTCGTTGGCCCTTGGCTGACTGTCGGGTCGTTGGCCCTTGGCTGACTGTCGGGTCGTTGGCCCTTGGCTGACTGTCGGGTCGTTGGCCCTTGGCTGACTGTCGGGTCGTTGGCCCTTGGCTGACTGTCGGGTCGTTGGCCCTTGGCTGACTGTCGGGTCGTTGGCCCTTGGCTGACTGTCGGGTCGTTGGCCCTTGGCTGACTGTCGGGTCGTTGGCCCTTGGCTGACTGTCGGGTCGTTGGCCCTTGGCTGACTGTCGGGTCGTTGGCCCTTGGCTGACTGTCGGGTCGTTGGCCCTTGGCTGACTGTCGGGTCGTTGGCCCTTGGCTGACTGTCGGGTCGTTGGCCCTTGGCTGACTGTCGGGTCGTTGGCCCTTGGCTGACTGTCGGGTCGTTGGCCCTTGGCTGACTGTTGGGTCGTTACTTCGCAGGTAGACACGAGAGCTGCACTCCGTTTCCTGTGTTGACTCTTTGTTCCGGTCCTTCTCGCATGCTGTGCCTGCTCGTAGAACCGAGTCGGCGACCGCCATGTTCGGCGGCGACCGGCTGCTGGCGAAGGGCGCCGAGGCGCGGTACCGGTGCCCATCCACGATAACCAACTAGCCTCGTCGCGGGATCAGCCGGCAGCCGCTCGCTTAAACGGCAAGCGCATGCAGATCCGCGCGGTCCGTGTACTTAAAAGTTCCCAATGCTTAACGGGTTTATGACGTGGGCGGCCCTGAGATTCCCCCCTCACTGTTATCTTTAACGGCACTCTTCAACCTTCTTGCATGCTGTGCCTGCTCGAAGAACCGAGTCCAGCGTTCCTGAAAGCCGTCTTCCAAACACGCCACGCAACACAGGTTTTACACACAAAACACGGGAAGCGTAAAAGAGCGCATACCTGCCACAGCAGAGAAAAGAAGGAGGACACGTACCCAGACCTACACTCACACACTTACACACACTCACACGCACACACTACATCCGGCGCTGAGAAAGGACGTTATGAGCCGACACGTCGCGCCCCTCCTCCTGTGCGCCGCTGCTGCGCTGGCAATGGACATGCCTGCCATCTCGCTGACGGCGCCGGGCGACCGGGCGGTGGTGCGGGGGGCCGGCTCGAGGCTGAACTTGCACTACCTGGCCGACGGCGAGCTCCTCTGGACGGACCCGTGGGCGGGCTCCGGGGCGCGCTGGGCCGCAGTGCCCGGCTGGCTGTCGATGGCGACCGCCATGTTCGGCGGCGACCGGCTGCTGGCGAAGGGCGCCGAGGCGCGGTACCGGTGCCCGCACGGCGTCGCGCGGTGCGAGCTGTTCGTGTTCCAGTACAGGTGCCACGGGTGCGATATTGAGGACGGCGACCTGCCTGTGTTCCTCGGGTCGAAGGGCTGGTCTTCGTTCGGGTGCGCGCCCCGGTTTCGCCTGAGGGACGGCGGCGTCACGCACCCGATGAAAGGCTGGCGGCTGGTCGTTGACGGCGACACGTGGACGGACCTCGTGACGGAGGAGGACATGCAGTTCGTCGCCTTCGCCATGAAGCCGGGGCTCGTCGACTGCGACGTGTACGCGGCGCGGGCCGACTGCGAAGCGGCGGTCGACGAGAGGTGCGCGTGGGTCGGCGGCGTGTGCGAGTTCCAAGTCTGCGGCCCGGCAGACGTCGGTCCTGTGCTCCCCTTCGGCCAGTGTGCCACCCCCTGCGTCGGCCTCGAGCTCGAAACCGCCGCCCCGGCCCCGTGATTCTCTGGACTGCTGACAGACTGCTGACAGACTGCTGACAGACTGCTGACAGACTGCTGACAGACTGCTGACAGACTGCTGACAGACTGCTGACAGACTGCTGACAGACTGCTGACAGACTGCTGACAGACTGCTGACAGACTGCTGACAGACTGCTGACAGACTGCACAGTTGAAGTGAGAATGCAGAATATCTGTAGTGATGGTACTACGGTGACAACCTCTTCGATCGTGCCGGGTCGTGCTTCTTGCGTTTGCACTCATCCGAAACATTGTCTTCGCGCGGTCGCTTTGCGCCTTCCCTTCCTTGCCGCTGTGCATGCTTCTGCGATCTTTTGAGGTGAGAATGCAGAATATCTGCAGCGATGGCCTGCATTATTCACTGGCGACCACCTCTTCGATCGTACTCGCTCTGCGTCCCGCAGGCCAGTCGCAGCCGTCACTCCACACAGTGCATACCGAGCACACAGTGGTATTCCAGCTGTGCGTTAACTGGAATCAAGTCATGTACATGAAATCTCAGACGATTCAACTCCCGTCCGCGTCAAAATGTTTGTGTGCATCGTCTTGCATGAGTTCTGCCTCCCGCCGCTTCCTTCCCCTCTAAAGTTTTTCTCCATCTCAAACTAAGATTTTCCCCCCCGGCGACGGACGCGAGGTAAGTGCGACCCTTCCGGTGCCGCACCAGCGCGCGCCCTCCCCGCCGACCCCACCCCCCCGTGACGGGCAACGAACAGCCGCCTGACCAACCAGACTCACGCCGCTGTCCTGTCTGCAGACACTCAGTCCGCCTTTTGTGTCCGTGGCTTAAAGGACCGAAACACGGCGCAGAAGGGACCAGTGTGCTGTAGAGCACATATCCATTTTCCAAGCACGTTCTTGCAAACCCCGCTCCGGGAGATATGGTCCCTGCACTCTAATTCGTTTCTCTCTGTTTCTACTCTAAAATACACCGAGCCTAGCAAATCTGGGGGTCACCGCATCCAGCGTGTTTATTCAAGAAACAACAAGAGTAGGCTGGAGCAAACCTCGCCGGAACCACAGCAGCCCGAGTTCTCAAAAGGCTGCTGGCTGACGAATACCGAAAGCAAAACAACATTAAACGGTATCGGGTGACATTGTGACATTGTCGCCCCCGTCGCTGTCGCTGCCTGGGACTGGGGAATCCCACAGGGTAAAAAGCACACGGTGGCGCGGCTCAGTCACTGCCGCAGGGATTTGTACGCTATGGCCAGCAGGGGTGTCCCTACAATAATGAGCCCGACTGGCACCCAACCCTGCAGGGAACCCAAAAACATTCGGGAAACCCCCCGGAATGAAACATTCGGGAAACCCCCGGAATGTTTCATCCGTACCGGTATGGGTTGATAATACGCTCGCAAATTGCGTCGCCAGACCGGCGGAAATGACGCTGGAAGGACCCTGACCACCGACCCCTGTTTTGCCCGAAAAAGGGGTTTCGTCAGATACCACTTCCCCACCAAAAGAACATTTCCCTTGCACTGAGAAACGAAGTAGCGGACGATCAGCATCGACTGACCGCATGATGAAAAGGACTACCCTGAGCAACGCACTATATGCTATTACCCCTATTCTGACGGGGCACACTCCATCATATCCAGAGTCATAGAATAAACCCTGCAAGCGGCGCAAAAAATAAATAGCCGAAGGGCGCCCATCATCTTGGACCCAAGCAAAACTCTGGACGGGGGCCTGAAGGAATCAACCGCCCCGGGTGGGCTAGTCTGACACAAGTTGTCAACAGGAAAAAAAAAATATGTGGGGATCAACTCAAACAATACGAAGCGCCTGACTTTCTTAATAAAACTACGCATTTCTCTGTGTAGGGAAAGCAGGAAAAACTCTGGCACCATCAGTGTCCATCAAAACCATCGAGAACCCCTAACATACCGTCACGAGAAGATGTTGAAAATAAGCAAAAGAAGAAAACAAACCTACGCATTTCTTTTTCCCCCGTGCAGACGCACAGGCTGCCTTGCCCACATCAGGGTCCCCCGTTTCCTGCATGAGTTGCAAGGGGCGGGGGGCCTTGAACCTCGGGCTCAAAACCCTTACAGTATACAGAGTTCAGTTGTTTTACAGAAGCGCCAGCTTGGAAGGAAATGCTCGACAGCAGCTGCCAGACAAAGAACCGACGGGATCCCAAGTGCTGTAACTACTTTATTATACGGTAGGAACTGGAGCAAAGCGCATGGCAGGATGAGCACACCACCCGAGCCTACAATAGGAGAATTCGGGTGGGTTGAGGTGGGTCTTCTGAGACTGCATTTTTCTTCCCGCCCTCAATGTGATCTCGCCTGGTTGGCCCATTGGCATGGTCAACAGGCACACTCTATCCCTGTGTTGAACGGACGTGAGGTCGTGCGGGTCTACCCCAACACGACAAACCACACACACACAACAGGTCAAAGGTCCTGAGTGAGAAAACAACACACGGAGGTGTAAGCGAAAAACATGCCAGATTGTGGTTGTTTTGTATTTTTCCCCTCTGCCTCTATATTTCATCCCTTCCATTCGGAGTCAAAGCAGCTACGTCGAGTATTTTCTTCTCAGTAGGGGTGGCCCCCACCAGGCTGCTGTGGGCGACTTCGAATAATTGTAACCCAACAATCACTTAAAGCGGCAAGCCTCCCGTAGGCGGCTGGAGGGATGTGCCACTTTTGTTCACATCGAACATGTCACAGCCTTCGCTCCAATCCCCCCCCCCCCCCAAGTAGTTTGCTCCAATTTTCAATTCGCTGCCTAACCATCAAACACCGCTCGCAGGAGTGCACCATTAACCACACTACACCCTCCTCTTCCTCACCGGTTTGTTTTCCCCGGCTCGCGGCCTTTGTACAAGAGTCGCTTGAGCCCCCCTCGCACCCTCTCTTCTCAGGCAGAGCGCAATGCAGGCCTCGTGCCTCTCTCGCTCTGGTGTGACCTGATCCTACCAAGTGCCCCCCCGCACAGTTATTCCTGGCCCAGACCTCTGACCACCACCGTCCACGGTACTAAAACCCGAAAAACAATCCTCCCTTCCCAGCTCTTCTTTTCCTTAGTTCTTCCCATGGCGCCACTTCATGCTTTCGCCTTTTCTCCGTTCGTTACATACAGCGCGCGGCAACCAGACAAGAGCGACGTGTGGACACGAAAAGTGGGCTTCATTCTCGAGTGCGAGATGTACATTGTGTTGAAGGTGCTGCCACCATTTCTTGAGCCTAAACGAGCATCTGACCACTTTTTTGGATCCCCGGGATTTGAGGCCACGTAGGTGGTTGTGTTGATTTCCAGGTTTGACCCCCAAAATTTTGGTCTCCGGTGGTAAGGAAAGCCTGCGGGAGCCAAGCTTCACGTGTTCGGCGATACCGCGCAGTGCCGCAGGCCTACGCGTCAAGTGGCTACCGATTTCCCAAACTAAAACAGCGCAGCGATGGCTGTGCCAGCCGGGTGCGAAGTGTCTGGGGCAGAGTCCCCGCGGCGACGTGTGGGAGTTCAAGGAGCCGCTGGCGAGGATCACGCGGAGCTGCGATCGCGGGCGGCGCCGTGCTTCCCGACTGGACATTGGGGATCCGTCGCCATTTCTTGAGCCTAAACAAGCATCTGACCACTTCCTTCCTGGATTCTCAGATTTGGAGGCCACCTAAATGGTTGGTTTCCAGTTTTGGGTTTCTGACGACACCCCATTTTTTTTTTGGTCGCCCGGTGGGCTGTTTCTTCACAGTGTAATGTCTCACAGGCTTAATGGCAGGCTTCTGGTCAGGGACGCACAAAGCGTCTCCTGCCGCCAAGACTTCACCCGGGACGATGCGACGGCTGTGCCAGCCGGGCCTGGGGCGGAGTCCCTGCGGCGACGTGTGGAAATTCAAGGAGCCGCTGGCGAGGATCACGCGGACTGCGATCGAGGGCGGCGCCGTGCTTCCCGACTGGACATTGAGGTTCCGCCGCCATTTCTTAAGCCTAAACGAGCATTTTTTCCGGATTCCCGGGATTTGAGGCCACCTGGGTGGTTTTGGGTTTCTGATGACCCCTCAATATTTTTGTCCCCCGGTGGGTTTTGTGCGACCTTCTTCACACTGTAATGTCTCACAGGCTTCATAGCCAGGGACGCACAAAGCGTCTCCTGCCGCCAAGACTTCACCCGGGACGATGCGACGGCTGTGCCAGCCGGGTGCGAAGTGTCTGGGGCGGAGTCCCCGCGGCGACGTGTGGGAGTTCAAGGAGCCGCTGGCGAGGATCACGCGGACCGCGATCGAGGGCGGCGCCGTGCTTCCCGACTGGACATTGCGGTTCCGTCGCCATTTCTTGAGCCTAAACAAGCATCTGACCACTTTTCCTGGGTTCTCAGATTTGGATGCCACCTAAATGGTTGGTTTCCAGTTTTGGGTTTCTGTCTGACACCCCATTATTGTTGTCCTCCGGTGGGTTTTGTGCGACCTTCTTCACACTGTAATGTCTCACAGGCTTCATAGCCAGGGACGCACAAAGCGTCTCCTGCCGCCAAGACTTCACCCGGGACGATGCGACGGCTGCGCCAGCCGGGTGCGAAGTGTCTGGGGCAGAGTCCCCGCGGCGACGTGTGGGAGTTCAAGGAGCCGCTGGCGAGGATCACGCGGACCGCGATCGAGGGCGGCGCCTTGCTTCCCGACTGGACATTGAGGTTCCGTCGCCATTTCTTACGCCTAAACGAGCATCCGACCACTTTTTCCGGATTCCCGGGATTTGAGGCCACCTAGGTGGCTGGTTTCCAGTTTTGGGTTTCTGTCTGACACCCCATTGTTTTTGTCCCCCGGTGGGTTTTGTGCGACCTTCTTCACACTGTAATGTCTCACAGGCTTCATAGCCAGGGACGCACAAAGCGTCTCCTGCCGCCAATACTTCACCCGGGACGATGCGACGGCTGTGCCAGCCGGGTGCGAAGTGTCTGGGGCGGAGTCCCCGCGGCGACGTGTGGGAGTTCAAGGAGCCGCTGGCGAGGATCACGCGGACTGCGATCGAGGGCGGCGCCGTGCTTCCCGACTGGACATTGAGGTTCCGTCGCCATTTCTTAAGCCTAAACGAGCATCCGACCACTTTTTCCGGATTCCCGGGATTTGAGGCCACCTAGGTGGCTGGTTTCCAGTTTTGGGTTTCTGATGACACCCCATTATTTTTGTCCCCCGGTGGGTTTTGTGCGACCTTCTTCACACTGTAATGTCTCACAGGCTTCATAGCCAGGGACGCACAAAGCGTCTCCTGCCGCCAAGACTTCACCCGGGACGATGCGACGGCTGTGCCAGCCGGGTGCGAAGTGTCTGGGGCGGAGTCCCCGCGGCGACGTGTGGGAGTTCAAGGAGCCGCTGGCGAGGATCACGCGGACCGCGATCGAGGGCGGCGCCGTGCTTCCCGACGCGGAGAGGAAGTGGGTGTGGGCCCGCCGCTTGGCGGCAGCGGTCGCGATGGCCGCGCTGGCCACGCAGGTGAAGCAAGTAGTCCCGTACACGGACCGCAAGCGAGTCCTCCCGTTGCCGGAGGCTGTCGACGCGTGGATCGGACACTTGGTCGTCCGCGACACGCCGTTGAAAGAGGCTGCACTGCCGAAGGGGCACGAGTTCACCAAGCTCTTAGACCGAGTCCTGCAGCGGCTGCTGGGGGGCCTCCGCGACGACAGCGTCGACGAGCCGGGGCTCGCGCGGTTTTTGCGGTGGAACTGGACGATCACACTGGTGGACTCGCCCGTGGTCAACGCCTACTGCTTCCCGGGGGGGCGGGTGGTGGTGCACACCGGGTTGATAGACCGGATGGACAGCGAGGAAAAAGTCGCCCTCTGCGTGGCGCACGAGGTGGCCCACGCGCTGGCGAGGCACGGCACCGAGAAGCTGCTGTGCAGGCTGGCCGCGATGGGGCCCGCGCCGTTCCTCGGCGAGGCGCCGCGGGCGCAGTCGCCGCCGCTGCTGCCGTTCAGCCGGGCGAGCGAGCTCGAAGCGGACGCGATCGGCCTGCACTTGGCGGTCGCCGCCGGGTACCGCATCACCGAGCAGACCGTCACCACCATGCAGGAGCTGCTCCACCAGAGCCCGCGTGCTTCCTCCGCAGAAGGCAGGAAGCGCGGCCTGGTCGAGCAGCACCCTGCCCTGGCGTCCGTCGCATCCTCGCTGCTTGACCTCTTCAACCGCGTGGACTCGACGCACCCGTCCCAGGAGGAACGCGTGGCGAGTCTTCTGCAGCTCCTTCCCGACGTCGTCGCCAAGTACGACGCGAAGCGCTCATCCCCGAAGCAGCCTCGCAACGCGTGGTATCAGCCTTTCCGAGACGGGGGCTTGGCCCGCAACGACACATGCCCGGCGGTCAGCAGCTAGTCAGCCAGCAGCCAACCAACCAGCCAACCAGCTAAGCAGCCTATTATCTTGTCGCCGTCAGCGTGGCGCACGAGGTGGCCCGCGCGCTGGCGATGCGTGGAACCGATAAGCTCCTTAGGCAGGACGCACCCTGCCCCGGCGTCCGTTGCGTCCTCGCTGCTTGACCTCTTCAACCGCGCGGACTAGGAGGAACGCGTGGCGAGCCTCCTGCAGCTCCTTCCCGACGTCGTCGCCAAGTACGACGCGAAGCGCTCATCCCCGAAGCAGCCTCGCAACGCGTGGTATCAGCCTTTCCGAGACGGGGGCTTGGCCCGCAACGACACATGCCCGGCGGTCAGCAGCTAGTCAGCCAGCAGCCAACCAACCAGCCAACCAGCTAAGCAGCCTATTATCTTGTCGCCGTCAGCGTGGCGCACGAGGTGGCCCGCGCGCTGGCGATGCGTGGAACCGATAAGCTCCTTAGGCAGGACGCACCCTGCCCCGGCGTCCGTTGCGTCCTCGCTGCTTGACCTCTTCAACCGCGCGGACTAGGAGGAACGCGTGGCGAGCCTCCTGCAGCTCCTTCCCGACGTCGTCGCCAAGTACGACGCGAAGCGCTCGTCCCCGAAGCAGCCTCGTAACGCGTGGTGTCAGCCTTTCCGAGACGGGGGCTTGCCCGCAACAACAGTCCAGCAGTCAGCAGCGAGTCAGCCAGCGGCCAACCAACCGACCAGCTGAGCAACCACTCAGCCATGCGTATTGTCGCGTTCAGAAAACTGCAACTTCCTTCGGAAGCTGTCTACCAAAAATGCAAGAAAAGCACCTGCTTTGCGCAAAAGACAACTTGCAAAGGGAATCCACTATTTGCCACCAGAGGGCCTGGTGCAAAACAACAAACACAGCACTTTAACACCGCCCACTTGAACTTCAAGCAAAAAATGTAAAAAAAAGTAAGCAGCACCATGTTTCATTACTCGCCTCCGTGCGAGCGGTATTGAACAGTAACGTATCACCAGTGCTGCTGTACTGGGACCGGAAAGGAACGTCCTCCGAGATCGTCGAGGGTGCCAGACGACTTCCCTTGCAACAGTTGATGCAACGTTGTCGTCTTCCCGTTTTGTGTCCTTCCACCTTCCTCCCCTTGCGGCACAGCGTAGCTGCTGCCGCTTTGGCTTTCGCCAAATCCGGAGCAAAGCTGCGCTATGCACGAGTCTTCACCCATTATACCCGTTATAATGCAATGAGCGTAGCTAACGAATCAAACGAAACTTACGCAAGTGTGCATCTCAAGCACACAGACTCTGTTTGCGTTTACACACTGCAATCCAATGTGTACGGGCAGACAAACATGTGGTGCTGCTTCGCATCACACTGCATACCGGAGGCGCAAGCAGTGCACCGCCAGTTTGTTAAAAATTGGAATCAGTGATGCCTGGTTAGCTACGATCAGAGAACACCAGGGGTTCAATCCGAACAGTGCATCGCATTGGCCTGTCCACTCAGATGGGACTCTCAGGAATCGTGTAGTAATGAAAGCTGGACTCCGGGGTACTTGGCTGGATCAGTGCATCTCGGAGCGACCTGTGTGCAAAGCATGCGTTTGCCTCCGTGGCAAGCCATACGTCTGGATCTAAATTTACGTTGCCGTGCAAGTCTTCGGAATCTGATTCCATCGCTGCCGATCTGGTTGCAATACTAGCTTGCTGTGGGATGGCGTGATTGACCCGCTGCCAAGGTGGGGTCGTGCCCTTTTCGTCATCATTCAGCTGAACATCACCAGCTTCGTGTTATCATCTTCTGCTCTGTTTTTTTTTCCGGACGAAAGCTTCGTTGTCTGTCTTATATTTCGGGTCTCCCCAATCAGTCAGAAAGAAGCAAGCACAAACGGGCTTCACACGCAGTCGAATTAAACAGACAAAACCGTCTCAAAAGAAGCCAACCAAACTAAAAAACCCTCCAACCACCCCCCCCCGTACCCCGAGGACAACCCTCAAAACCCCAACTTCCCCTCTCCCCCTCTCCCCCCCTTCTTTTTCTCCCCCATTTCTTTTTCCTTTTTCCATCGTGCCTCGTAACACACAGCCGCCGATCAACACGAAACCACCCAGAAGAAAAGCCAGGCACCGGGATCTTCCTGACGAGCACGCAACCCGGTGAACTTAATCAAGAGTCGAAGATTAGCGTCGAAACTTCCTGGCTTTTCACGCCGCAGCAGAACGACCACACCCTACCCAAACCCAAGCACCCTCTAAACGCGTTAGGGGACTTCACAAGGTTTCACAACGGAGTGACACAACACCCGAAACGAGTCGCACTCTTTTACTTTTCTCAACCCCCCGCCATACCCAAGCCTCTACGGTCAACCGGAGACTTTAAAATACCGACCTTCTAATCCACAAATAACGCTAAAAAAACACCATCAAAAGAGACCCAGCTTGCCTGCACAATTAGCAGCTGAGTCATCTCACCACCACGCGTCGGTTGACGAGAAGCGTGAAACCCACCGAAAAGGTTGATCTGTCGATAGTGTCCCCACTGAAGCGTCCACGAAAAGGTAGATTCAGTCAACTAGAGGGGAGGACCCGTCCCCCTCTTGTGCTAAGGCTTCTGGATGCTACCTGGGACTCACTCAGGGGCCTTGACCGATCACCATCCAATTTCATCAAACCTTGCGATTCAACTCCGGAAGATATGCGATGCTCGTTCTCGGACCCACAATTTCAAACAGAGCATCGATCGGGGTAAGCGATCTTTGCACCGCCACATTCTTGATTCAACTCGATCGACGATGATCAGCAAGCCGATCATCGTCGAATCGAGAGTCGAACGCAGGCTGAGACATTAGATTTTCAAGCGATCTCTCAACTGCTGATGGGCATGGGCGAACCCAGCCCCCGCTAATGCGTTCGACGACCTGTGCCGAGTTCGTGAAAAGTACCAGCACTAGGAAATTCCGTGCATCCAGGAGATAGAGGTGGACCGAGCGTCCAACCACTTTTCCTGCATTTCCGGAGCGTTTTAGGGCCACCTGAGTAGTGGGTCTCGAGTTTTTGGTTTCTGGCGACCCCCAGTTTGGGTTTCTGATGGGGTTCCTTAAGGAATGCCTTGTGGAGGTGATTCTGCCTTGTTTTTGCATTCTGCAACCATTATTTTAGCCTGAACTGAGCCGGTCCGTCCCTATCTCTTGAAACTGCATCGAAGTGCCTGCCGCTGTTTATCACAGTGAATCACGGTCCACCAGAGCTGCATCGAATTGCCCGGTGCTGTATTCTTCGGTCTATCAAGAGGGGATGGACCGGCTCATAAACGAGCATCCGACCAGTTATTTTGGATTACCCGAGCATTTCAGGATCACCTGCGTAGTAGGTTTCGTCTCCGCCATGGAGAAGCGAATATGATCTCCCGAGATTCGTGGGGCTGCCGTGAAATATCTCGGAGGGCCTTGCTCAGCCCTTACCGTTGTTTCTGGGTGAAGCAGCACCTGAGCAAAGGAGGGCGTAAACGTGCAACGTTCAGTCCATTTTTTCAGGCGACACTGGACGAGCAATCCAATGTTTTTTGTGTACGCACCTGCTTTGTAGGTAATCCTTGAGGCTGCTAGTTGAGAAATCTCAAAAGGAGGAAAACGTACTGTAGCCCACACGAGACACAGGTAAATCTGGTTAGTGGCGGGCATAAGCGTTCAAAAGACCCACCTTGTAGTCATAATGTGTCTTCCCTGCACAAGGCAGCCCCTCGAGTGTTTTGGGTCTCACTATGTTGTGCCTGTCAACGTTCCTAAGGCGCACTGGCTCACGTCCTAGTTGAACGCTCCGGCGGACAAATGTTTGTTACCCACGAAAGGTGCCGTTCTGTTTCTTTTTTTTCCGGAGTTGTTCTCAGTGCTCCCGCTAAGGCTTCAAAATGGCGTCCAGACCCGTGGGATTTCTTTTGGATGGTTGGTGACACATCAACCGATTTTTGACCAGTGCTTGTCCATGGACCTCTGAACAAGGTGAGTCAGGACACCCCCCAGCCTCAATTTTCATCGCCTCTTCGGGCAACGGAGTTGCGGTGGCAGGAACGATGGGGCGCTGTTGTTGGTTTTCACAGACGACAGGCGAACTTGTGTGTGTCCGATGCAGCCAAGCACTTTTCCCAGTGCGGAAATTCGCTGACAAGTCGCGGGCAGGCTCGTCGGCTAAACACTGAATACCGCGTTGTTTTGCGATACTGATGCACCATTTGGTTCGCGAGCATCCTGGATATGAAGCAAGGAATGCAAAAAGTTTGTGGCTCTTCGCGCCACTGCTGAGTCTGCTCCACAACGACCGAGGTCCAAGCTAGGCGTCAGGTTCCGCGCATCTACGTCCTGCGAAAGCACGGTGCACATGCAAGAGAAGCTCTGGGATGCTGGGATTGGCTGACTACTCTCTGGCTATCAGTACTCTAGCATGTGCGTCGATTCACTCCTTCGAGGTGCGAGCTCTGGAGTGTTTTAGTTCAGCGAACCGGAACCTGAACGGGAATCATCGGGGGTGCCTTGGCACTCGAAGAATCTTGTGATGAAGAACATCGCGTGTGAAGACGTTTTGCAGACGTAACTGCGTGCCAACTTCAAATTTTGCGCCAGGTACTTCGTTCAGTACTCAACCCACGTAGAACCAGGATTCTACGTCAGGGTTCAATGAAGTAACGCCCATTTAAAATTTGAGAATAGGTCGAGGAAGCAAGTTGCCTCCAATCATGCTTTACCCGGTATCTCTTGTTTTTGGTTCTAGCTGTCCTGAGGGCAACTTCGGAGTGAACCAGTTACCTAATCCAGACATAGTTCACCATCTTTCGGTCCCAACAAGAGTACTTGACCTCAAATCCCTTTTCAGTATATCAGGGTTGGGCTGTGCTGCGTCCTCAAGGATCGGCATATCTCCCTTTCAGTGCGGCTTGTGGGTTTGACACCCTAAGCCTGTGAGACTCCTTGGTCCGTGTTTCAAGACGGGTAGTAGAAGATCGCTGTGACTGACATGAAGCCTGGAGCGTTTTAACCACTTGTCAGCCTGCGGTCGTAGCAGCTCCCGTCCAGCCGGCTATATCTAGCCAGGTGTTTTTGTTTCTCGAGAACAATGCCCTCTGAACTGAATCCTTATTTTGTTGCCATCTATGGCCGGCTTTTTCTTTAGCGGGAGCACTGGTAGTTCTTGTGTCAATCCGACCTGCTCGTCGAAGGGTTTTTTACATATTCGCAAATTGGAAGGAAATGCTCGACAAAAGCTGCCAGACAAAAAACCCGAAGGGATCCCAAGTGCTGTAACTACCGAACCACGTGTTGAACGGACGTGAGGTCACGCCGGTCTACCCCTACACGACAAATCACACGAACACAACAGGTCAAAGGTCCTGAGTGAGAAAACAACACACGGTGGTGTAAGCGAAGAACAAATCAGATTGTGTTTGTATTGTATTTGCCCCTCTGCCTCTATATTCCCCCCTTCCATTCGGAGTCGAGTATTTCTGAACTTTTCTTGAGGTCCGTCGGCGGGGAGTATTACGCAGCTCTCAGTCCACTCGTTTGCCGTCAAAACGCTGTCCTTTTCCCATGCTATCCCGCACCAGACTCCCTGGCCATTTTTCGTCGTGGGTTCAAGGTGCCCAGGTTGCTGTTTTGGTCGTTCAAAGTTAGCGCCGAATGTGATCAAGACCCCGGGCATGCCGACACGTTGAAAAAAGCGGGCCGCTTCATCGGGTGCCACCGTTCTGCAAACAAACGCCAAATTTCAGCCAAAAGAAGAAAAAGAAATGCCGTCTCTGGGGGTTAGTTCGTTTCGCCGAGAGAGAGAAAAAGAAAATGAACGAAGGAAAAAAAAATTCTCCAGAAAAAGAGTCACAAAATCAAAGAGTTCCAAGAATCTGGGCACGAACAGGCCAGACACTGTCCTATAAAAGAAGGCCGTTCACTTTGCTCCACCATGTGCTCCTCTGCATTGCGAACCAACACGTCTGTCGAAAAGTTTTGCGCATGATGATTATGTCCCGGTGGCAGATGACGCCGTTGCTGCTGCCAAGATGATCAGATACCGTCGTAGTCCACTGCTGTAAACGATGCCGTCTCAGGATCGAGGGAAGTCATTTTGGCTCCCACGGCACTCCCCGAACGAGAAATCAAAGATTATGGGTTCAGGGAGGAGTACATTCGCAAGGCTGAAACTTAAAGAATGAACCCACCAGGCGTGGTGTATGCGGCTTCATTGGACTCAACACGGGGAATTTGCTGCTGCCAGAGTGTAGTGCTCGCCTGCCTTCATGGCTGCACTTTACAGAACTCAATGCTGGCAGAGGTGAGCGGGAAGCCGCTCACGACGCCCGATACCGGGATGCACCGAAGGAAGAAGAAAGCACCGAAGGCTAGCAGCTCACAGAAGAGACCGACCTCCTCAGGCACACCGATGCCCTCGAAAGTGAAAGCCGAGCATGCCTGCTCGATGCTGGAGGACATGCCGTGACGAGGGGTGGGAACTGAACAGCGTGGACTGAAGTGTACGCGGCGCACCTGGGAGGGACTGGGGAAAACGCAAGAGAAGGCGGGGCGGTCTGGTGTCAGTGCTGATGAGCTCGCCGGCACAGTCGGAATCACAAGAAGACCTAGCCCCGCCCCGCTAATTCCCAGAAGCTACAGGGACCGGCCGATGGACATCTTCGCGTACATCGAGTGTTTCGGGAAGCAGCGGGCAAACGTCTTGAACCGATGCCCGTGGTGCAAGCGGCCGTCCTGCGTGACGCCTGTTGGCACAGACCGTTGCTGCATATCAACCTCACCTCACATTACTAGTAAGTATTGTCACAGACTGTTGCTGCATATCAACCTTACATTACAAGTAAGTATTGTCACAGACTGTTGCTGCATATCAACCTTACATTACAAGTAAGTATTGTCACAGACTGTTGCTGCATATCAACCTTACATTACAAGTAAGTATTGTCACAGACTGTTGCTGCATATCAACCTTACATTACAAGTAAGTATTGTCACAGACTGTTGCTGCATATCAACCTTACATTACAAGTAAGTATTGTCACAGACTGTTGCTGCATATCAACCTTACATTACAAGTAAGTATTGTCACAGACTGTTGCTGCATATCAACCTTACATTACAAGTAAGTATTGTCACAGACTGTTGCTGCATATCAACCTTACATTACAAGTAAGTATTGTCACAGACTGTTGCTGCATATCAACCTTACATTACAAGTAAGTATTGTCACAGACTGTTGCTGCATATCAACCTTACATTACAAGTAAGTATTGTCACAGACTGTTGCTGCATATCAACCTTACATTACAAGTAAGTATTGTCACAGACTGTTGCTGCATATCAACCTTACATTACAAGTAAGTATTGTCACAGACTGTTGCTGCATATCAACCTTACATTACAAGTAAGTATTGTCACAGACTGTTGCTGCATATCAACCTTACATTACAAGTAAGTATTGTCACAGACTGTTGCTGCATATCAACCTTACATTACAAGTAAGTATTGTCACAGACTGTTGCTGCATATCAACCTTACATTACAAGTAAGTATTGTCACAGACTGTTGCTGCATATCAACCTTACATTACAAGTAAGTATTGTCACAGACTGTTGCTGCATATCAACCTTACATTACAAGTAAGTATTGTCACAGACTGTTGCTGCATATCAACCTTACATTACAAGTAAGTATTGTCACAGACTGTTGCTGCATATCAACCTTACATTACAAGTAAGTATTGTCACAGACTGTTGCTGCATATCAACCTTACATTACAAGTAAGTATTGTCACAGACTGTTGCTGCATATCAACCTTACATTACAAGTAAGTATTGTCACAGACTGTTGCTGCATATCAACCTTACATTACAAGTAAGTATTGTCACAGACTGTTGCTGCATATCAACCTTACATTACAAGTAAGTATTGTCACAGACTGTTGCTGCATATCAACCTTACATTACAAGTAAGTATTGTCACAGACTGTTGCTGCATATCAACCTTACATTACAAGTAAGTATTGTCACAGACTGTTGCTGCATATCAACCTTACATTACAAGTAAGTATTGTCACAGACTGTTGCTGCATATCAACCTTACATTACAAGTAAGTATTGTCACAGACTGTTGCTGCATATCAACCTTACATTACAAGTAAGTATTGTCACAGACTGTTGCTGCATATCAACCTTACATTACAAGTAAGTATTGTCACAGACTGTTGCTGCATATCAACCTTACATTACAAGTAAGTATTGTCACAGACTGTTGCTGCATATCAACCTTACATTACAAGTAAGTATTGTCACAGACTGTTGCTGCATATCAACCTTACATTACAAGTAAGTATTGTCACAGACTGTTGCTGCATATCAACCTTACATTACAAGTAAGTATTGTCACAGACTGTTGCTGCATATCAACCTTACATTACAAGTAAGTATTGTCACAGACTGTTGCTGCATATCAACCTTACATTACAAGTAAGTATTGTCACAGACTGTTGCTGCATATCAACCTTACATTACAAGTAAGTATTGTCACAGACTGTTGCTGCATATCAACCTTACATTACAAGTAAGTATTGTCACAGACTGTTGCTGCATATCAACCTTACATTACAAGTAAGTATTGTCACAGACTGTTGCTGCATATCAACCTTACATTACAAGTAAGTATTGTCACAGACTGTTGCTGCATATCAACCTTACATTACAAGTAAGTATTGTCACAGACTGTTGCTGCATATCAACCTTACATTACAAGTAAGTATTGTCACAGACTGTTGCTGCATATCAACCTTACATTACAAGTAAGTATTGTCACAGACTGTTGCTGCATATCAACCTTACATTACAAGTAAGTATTGTCACAGACTGTTGCTGCATATCAACCTTACATTACAAGTAAGTATTGTCACAGACTGTTGCTGCATATCAACCTTACATTACAAGTAAGTATTGTCACAGACTGTTGCTGCATATCAACCTTACATTACAAGTAAGTATTGTCACAGACTGTTGCTGCATATCAACCTTACATTACAAGTAAGTATTGTCACAGACTGTTGCTGCATATCAACCTTACATTACAAGTAAGTATTGTCACAGACTGTTGCTGCATATCAACCTTACATTACAAGTAAGTATTGTCACAGACTGTTGCTGCATATCAACCTTACATTACAAGTAAGTATTGTCACAGACTGTTGCTGCATATCAACCTTACATTACAAGTAAGTATTGTCACAGACTGTTGCTGCATATCAACCTTACATTACAAGTAAGTATTGTCACAGACTGTTGCTGCATATCAACCTTACATTACAAGTAAGTATTGTCACAGACTGTTGCTGCATATCAACCTTACATTACAAGTAAGTATTGTCACAGACTGTTGCTGCATATCAACCTTACATTACAAGTAAGTATTGTCACAGACTGTTGCTGCATATCAACCTTACATTACAAGTAAGTATTGTCACAGACTGTTGCTGCATATCAACCTTACATTACAAGTAAGTATTGTCACAGACTGTTGCTGCATATCAACCTTACATTACAAGTAAGTATTGTCACAGACTGTTGCTGCATATCAACCTTACATTACAAGTAAGTATTGTCACAGACTGTTGCTGCATATCAACCTTACATTACAAGTAAGTATTGTCACAGACTGTTGCTGCATATCAACCTTACATTACAAGTAAGTATTGTCACAGACTGTTGCTGCATATCAACCTTACATTACAAGTAAGTATTGTCACAGACTGTTGCTGCATATCAACCTTACATTACAAGTAAGTATTGTCACAGACTGTTGCTGCATATCAACCTTACATTACAAGTAAGTATTGTCACAGACTGTTGCTGCATATCAACCTTACATTACAAGTAAGTATTGTCACAGACTGTTGCTGCATATCAACCTTACATTACAAGTAAGTATTGTCACAGACTGTTGCTGCATATCAACCTTACATTACAAGTAAGTATTGTCACAGACTGTTGCTGCATATCAACCTTACATTACAAGTAAGTATTGTCACAGACTGTTGCTGCATATCAACCTTACATTACAAGTAAGTATTGTCACAGACTGTTGCTGCATATCAACCTTACATTACAAGTAAGTATTGTCACAGACTGTTGCTGCATATCAACCTTACATTACAAGTAAGTATTGTCACAGACTGTTGCTGCATATCAACCTTACATTACAAGTAAGTATTGTCACAGACTGTTGCTGCATATCAACCTTACATTACAAGTAAGTATTGTCACAGACTGTTGCTGCATATCAACCTTACATTACAAGTAAGTATTGTCACAGACTGTTGCTGCATATCAACCTTACATTACAAGTAAGTATTGTCACAGACTGTTGCTGCATATCAACCTTACATTACAAGTAAGTATTGTCACAGACTGTTGCTGCATATCAACCTTACATTACAAGTAAGTATTGTCACAGACTGTTGCTGCATATCAACCTTACATTACAAGTAAGTATTGTCACAGACTGTTGCTGCATATCAACCTTACATTACAAGTAAGTATTGTCACAGACTGTTGCTGCATATCAACCTTACATTACAAGTAAGTATTGTCACAGACTGTTGCTGCATATCAACCTTACATTACAAGTAAGTATTGTCACAGACTGTTGCTGCATATCAACCTTACATTACAAGTAAGTATTGTCACAGACTGTTGCTGCATATCAACCTTACATTACAAGTAAGTATTGTCACAGACTGTTGCTGCATATCAACCTTACATTACAAGTAAGTATTGTCACAGACTGTTGCTGCATATCAACCTTACATTACAAGTAAGTATTGTCACAGACTGTTGCTGCATATCAACCTTACATTACAAGTAAGTATTGTCACAGACTGTTGCTGCATATCAACCTTACATTACAAGTAAGTATTGTCACAGACTGTTGCTGCATATCAACCTTACATTACAAGTAAGTATTGTCACAGACTGTTGCTGCATATCAACCTTACATTACAAGTAAGTATTGTCACAGACTGTTGCTGCATATCAACCTTACATTACAAGTAAGTATTGTCACAGACTGTTGCTGCATATCAACCTTACATTACAAGTAAGTATTGTCACAGACTGTTGCTGCATATCAACCTTACATTACAAGTAAGTATTGTCACAGACTGTTGCTGCATATCAACCTTACATTACAAGTAAGTATTGTCACAGACTGTTGCTGCATATCAACCTTACATTACAAGTAAGTATTGTCACAGACTGTTGCTGCATATCAACCTTACATTACAAGTAAGTATTGTCACAGACTGTTGCTGCATATCAACCTTACATTACAAGTAAGTATTGTCACAGACTGTTGCTGCATATCAACCTTACATTACAAGTAAGTATTGTCACAGACTGTTGCTGCATATCAACCTTACATTACAAGTAAGTATTGTCACAGACTGTTGCTGCATATCAACCTTACATTACAAGTAAGTATTGTCACAGACTGTTGCTGCATATCAACCTTACATTACAAGTAAGTATTGTCACAGACTGTTGCTGCATATCAACCTTACATTACAAGTAAGTATTGTCACAGACTGTTGCTGCATATCAACCTTACATTACAAGTAAGTATTGTCACAGACTGTTGCTGCATATCAACCTTACATTACAAGTAAGTATTGTCACAGACTGTTGCTGCATATCAACCTTACATTACAAGTAAGTATTGTCACAGACTGTTGCTGCATATCAACCTTACATTACAAGTAAGTATTGTCACAGACTGTTGCTGCATATCAACCTTACATTACAAGTAAGTATTGTCACAGACTGTTGCTGCATATCAACCTTACATTACAAGTAAGTATTGTCACAGACTGTTGCTGCATATCAACCTTACATTACAAGTAAGTATTGTCACAGACTGTTGCTGCATATCAACCTTACATTACAAGTAAGTATTGTCACAGACTGTTGCTGCATATCAACCTTACATTACAAGTAAGTATTGTCACAGACTGTTGCTGCATATCAACCTTACATTACAAGTAAGTATTGTCACAGACTGTTGCTGCATATCAACCTTACATTACAAGTAAGTATTGTCACAGACTGTTGCTGCATATCAACCTTACATTACAAGTAAGTATTGTCACAGACTGTTGCTGCATATCAACCTTACATTACAAGTAAGTATTGTCACAGACTGTTGCTGCATATCAACCTTACATTACAAGTAAGTATTGTCACAGACTGTTGCTGCATATCAACCTTACATTACAAGTAAGTATTGTCACAGACTGTTGCTGCATATCAACCTTACATTACAAGTAAGTATTGTCACAGACTGTTGCTGCATATCAACCTTACATTACAAGTAAGTATTGTCACAGACTGTTGCTGCATATCAACCTTACATTACAAGTAAGTATTGTCACAGACTGTTGCTGCATATCAACCTTACATTACAAGTAAGTATTGTCACAGACTGTTGCTGCATATCAACCTTACATTACAAGTAAGTATTGTCACAGACTGTTGCTGCATATCAACCTTACATTACAAGTAAGTATTGTCACAGACTGTTGCTGCATATCAACCTTACATTACAAGTAAGTATTGTCACAGACTGTTGCTGCATATCAACCTTACATTACAAGTAAGTATTGTCACAGACTGTTGCTGCATATCAACCTTACATTACAAGTAAGTATTGTCACAGACTGTTGCTGCATATCAACCTTACATTACAAGTAAGTATTGTCACAGACTGTTGCTGCATATCAACCTTACATTACAAGTAAGTATTGTCACAGACTGTTGCTGCATATCAACCTTACATTACAAGTAAGTATTGTCACAGACTGTTGCTGCATATCAACCTTACATTACAAGTAAGTATTGTCACAGACTGTTGCTGCATATCAACCTTACATTACAAGTAAGTATTGTCACAGACTGTTGCTGCATATCAACCTTACATTACAAGTAAGTATTGTCACAGACTGTTGCTGCATATCAACCTTACATTACAAGTAAGTATTGTCACAGACTGTTGCTGCATATCAACCTTACATTACAAGTAAGTATTGTCACAGACTGTTGCTGCATATCAACCTTACATTACAAGTAAGTATTGTCACAGACTGTTGCTGCATATCAACCTTACATTACAAGTAAGTATTGTCACAGACTGTTGCTGCATATCAACCTTACATTACAAGTAAGTATTGTCACAGACTGTTGCTGCATATCAACCTTACATTACAAGTAAGTATTGTCACAGACTGTTGCTGCATATCAACCTTACATTACAAGTAAGTATTGTCACAGACTGTTGCTGCATATCAACCTTACATTACAAGTAAGTATTGTCACAGACTGTTGCTGCATATCAACCTTACATTACAAGTAAGTATTGTCACAGACTGTTGCTGCATATCAACCTTACATTACAAGTAAGTATTGTCACAGACTGTTGCTGCATATCAACCTTACATTACAAGTAAGTATTGTCACAGACTGTTGCTGCATATCAACCTTACATTACAAGTAAGTATTGTCACAGACTGTTGCTGCATATCAACCTTACATTACAAGTAAGTATTGTCACAGACTGTTGCTGCATATCAACCTTACATTACAAGTAAGTATTGTCACAGACTGTTGCTGCATATCAACCTTACATTACAAGTAAGTATTGTCACAGACTGTTGCTGCATATCAACCTTACATTACAAGTAAGTATTGTCACAGACTGTTGCTGCATATCAACCTTACATTACAAGTAAGTATTGTCACAGACTGTTGCTGCATATCAACCTTACATTACAAGTAAGTATTGTCACAGACTGTTGCTGCATATCAACCTTACATTACAAGTAAGTATTGTCACAGACTGTTGCTGCAT
The DNA here is from genome assembly GCA_030068145.1 of Diplonema papillatum. Taxonomy (NCBI): domain Eukaryota; phylum Euglenozoa; class Diplonemea; order Diplonemida; family Diplonemidae; genus Diplonema; species Diplonema papillatum. The sequence continues at coordinate 110,260 of JAPJBO010000543.1, forward strand.
ATCAACCTTACATTACAAGTAAGTATTGTCACAGACTGTTGCTGCATATCAACCTTACATTACAAGTAAGTATTGTCACAGACTGTTGCTGCATATCAACCTTACATTACAAGTAAGTATTGTCACAGACTGTTGCTGCATATCAACCTTACATTACAAGTAAGTATTGTCACAGACTGTTGCTGCATATCAACCTTACATTACAAGTAAGTATTGTCACAGACTGTTGCTGCATATCAACCTTACATTACAAGTAAGTATTGTCACAGACTGTTGCTGCATATCAACCTTACATTACAAGTAAGTATTGTCACAGACTGTTGCTGCATATCAACCTTACATTACAAGTAAGTATTGTCACAGACTGTTGCTGCATATCAACCTTACATTACAAGTAAGTATTGTCACAGACTGTTGCTGCATATCAACCTTACATTACAAGTAAGTATTGTCACAGACTGTTGCTGCATATCAACCTTACATTACAAGTAAGTATTGTCACAGACTGTTGCTGCATATCAACCTTACATTACAAGTAAGTATTGTCACAGACTGTTGCTGCATATCAACCTTACATTACAAGTAAGTATTGTCACAGACTGTTGCTGCATATCAACCTTACATTACAAGTAAGTATTGTCACAGACTGTTGCTGCATATCAACCTTACATTACAAGTAAGTATTGTCACAGACTGTTGCTGCATATCAACCTTACATTACAAGTAAGTATTGTCACAGACTGTTGCTGCATATCAACCTTACATTACAAGTAAGTATTGTCACAGACTGTTGCTGCATATCAACCTTACATTACAAGTAAGTATTGTCACAGACTGTTGCTGCATATCAACCTTACATTACAAGTAAGTATTGTCACAGACTGTTGCTGCATATCAACCTTACATTACAAGTAAGTATTGTCACAGACTGTTGCTGCATATCAACCTTACATTACAAGTAAGTATTGTCACAGACTGTTGCTGCATATCAACCTTACATTACAAGTAAGTATTGTCACAGACTGTTGCTGCATATCAACCTTACATTACAAGTAAGTATTGTCACAGACTGTTGCTGCATATCAACCTTACATTACAAGTAAGTATTGTCACAGACTGTTGCTGCATATCAACCTTACATTACAAGTAAGTATTGTCACAGACTGTTGCTGCATATCAACCTTACATTACAAGTAAGTATTGTCACAGACTGTTGCTGCATATCAACCTTACATTACAAGTAAGTATTGTCACAGACTGTTGCTGCATATCAACCTTACATTACAAGTAAGTATTGTCACAGACTGTTGCTGCATATCAACCTTACATTACAAGTAAGTATTGTCACAGACTGTTGCTGCATATCAACCTTACATTACAAGTAAGTATTGTCACAGACTGTTGCTGCATATCAACCTTACATTACAAGTAAGTATTGTCACAGACTGTTGCTGCATATCAACCTTACATTACAAGTAAGTATTGTCACAGACTGTTGCTGCATATCAACCTTACATTACAAGTAAGTATTGTCACAGACTGTTGCTGCATATCAACCTTACATTACAAGTAAGTATTGTCACAGACTGTTGCTGCATATCAACCTTACATTACAAGTAAGTATTGTCACAGACCGTTGCTGCATATCAACCTTACATTACAAGTAAGTATTGTCACAGACTGTTGCTGCATATCAACCTTACATTACAAGTAAGTATTGTCACAGACTGTTGCTGCATATCAACCTTACATTACAAGTAAGTATTGTCACAGACTGTTGCTGCATATCAACCTTACATTACAAGTAAGTATTGTCACAGACTGTTGCTGCATATCAACCTTACATTACAAGTAAGTATTGTCACAGACTGTTGCTGCATATCAACCTTACATTACAAGTAAGTATTGTCACAGACTGTTGCTGCATATCAACCTTACATTACAAGTAAGTATTGTCACAGACTGTTGCTGCATATCAACCTTACATTACAAGTAAGTATTGTCACAGACTGTTGCTGCATATCAACCTTACATTACAAGTAAGTATTGTCACAGACTGTTGCTGCATATCAACCTTACATTACAAGTAAGTATTGTCACAGACTGTTGCTGCATATCAACCTTACATTACAAGTAAGTATTGTCACAGACTGTTGCTGCATATCAACCTTACATTACAAGTAAGTATTGTCACAGACTGTTGCTGCATATCAACCTTACATTACAAGTAAGTATTGTCACAGACTGTTGCTGCATATCAACCTTACATTACAAGTAAGTATTGTCACAGACTGTTGCTGCATATCAACCTTACATTACAAGTAAGTATTGTCACAGACTGTTGCTGCATATCAACCTTACATTACAAGTAAGTATTGTCACAGACCGTTGCTGCATATCAACCTTACATTACAAGTAAGTATTGTCACAGACTGTTGCTGCATATCAACCTTACATTACAAGTAAGTATTGTCACAGACTGTTGCTGCATATCAACCTTACATTACAAGTAAGTATTGTCACAGACCGTTGCTGCATATCAACCTTACATTACAAGTAAGTATTGTCACAGACTGTTGCTGCATATCAACCTTACATTACAAGTAAGTATTGTCACAGACTGTTGCTGCATATCAACCTTACATTACAAGTAAGTATTGTCACAGACCGTTGCTGCATATCAACCTTACATTACAAGTAAGTATTGTCACAGACTGTTGCTGCATATCAACCTTACATTACAAGTAAGTATTGTCACAGACTGTTGCTGCATATCAACCTTACATTACAAGTAAGTATTGTCACAGACTGTTGCTGCATATCAACCTTACATTACAAGTAAGTATTGTCACAGACTGTTGCTGCATATCAACCTTACATTACAAGTAAGTATTGTCACAGACTGTTGCTGCATATCAACCTTACATTACAAGTAAGTATTGTCACAGACTGTTGCTGCATATCAACCTTACATTACAAGTAAGTATTGTCACAGACTGTTGCTGCATATCAACCTTACATTACAAGTAAGTATTGTCACAGACTGTTGCTGCATATCAACCTTACATTACAAGTAAGTATTGTCACAGACTGTTGCTGCATATCAACCTTACATTACAAGTAAGTATTGTCACAGACTGTTGCTGCATATCAACCTTACATTACAAGTAAGTATTGTCACAGACTGTTGCTGCATATCAACCTTACATTACAAGTAAGTATTGTCACAGACTGTTGCTGCATATCAACCTTACATTACAAGTAAGTATTGTCACAGACTGTTGCTGCATATCAACCTTACATTACAAGTAAGTATTGTCACAGACTGTTGCTGCATATCAACCTTACATTACAAGTAAGTATTGTCACAGACTGTTGCTGCATATCAACCTTACATTACAAGTAAGTATTGTCACAGACTGTTGCTGCATATCAACCTTACATTACAAGTAAGTATTGTCACAGACTGTTGCTGCATATCAACCTTACATTACAAGTAAGTATTGTCACAGACCGTTGCTGCATATCAACCTTACATTACAAGAAAGTATTGTCACAGACCGTTGCTGCATATCAACCTTACATTACAAGAAAGTATTGTCACAGACCGTTGCTGCATATCATGCCTTTCTGCTGTACCTTCGACCAGTCTATGTACTCTTTAAAAGTACCAGAGGTCCAGCTACCCGCTCTTAGTAGGACTCCTAAGTCCGGGTTTTCGTCGTTTATGTCGTGCGCAGCCCCCCTACGGAAGCTGTGCGTTCCCCACCCAATGACGGGCTTCTGGTGGCGGTCTGCCTTCAACTTCACATTCTCCAGCACGATTGGATAAGTGAGTTGGAATACCCGTCGGCCAGGCTCGGTCGTGTTCTGGATGAACGGCCACAAGTAGTGGACTGGGCACATGGAACGCCATCCTACTGTAACGGTCGTGGCCTTGCATGTGCAACCCCTCGTTAAAACCTCTCCGCTTTGTTTGCTTTTCCGGGAGGCGAGGACAATGTGCAACTCCTGTTGGAATCGGAAGACGGAGCTGTGTCGCTTCGATGTCTTAACGTCGTGGAGAGCTGAGTGAGGGGCGTCGGTCTCGAGCCCTCGACAGAGAGGAAGTGCTTCGTTGTTCGTCCGGAGAAGGAAGACGTACGACAGCACCGCGAGTGCGTTAAACTCGCGTAGCAAGCTCTTGGACGGTGTCGAAAACTTCGTGTCGGCCAGTATTTTGTCCAAGAGCTGGGACGTTATCGGGTCCATCTTGTGCGTTGCCTTCTGCTCTCGACGGATGCCTTTGATCGCCTCCTGAACCCCTTTCGTGCGCAGTCGAGAGTCGATGCGGAGGTATCTTTGCACCTTCTCTAGTGCTGACAGGGAGCATTCTGCCGTGTCAGCGTTTGTGTGCAGCGACACGTAGCCTTCGAGCTCTGTGGTGTCGATCGGGAAGTGCGCGATGCACATCGCGTTCGCGTACCGGCTCCAAGATCGAACAGCGCGGAAGTACTGGTACCAGGTTTCGCCCTTCACGGACGAAACCTTCAGATGCTTGACTGCATCTCGAACCATCTCGCGTGCGACCATAGGCGATGCCGCTTCGAGTGCTTCCAGCTTCCTCTTCATCGGCATGTGGATGCTTCTTATGCCTTTGTCCGACCCGTCCTTCGCTCGTTCCATAGCGTCAGTCAACATCTGGATGACTTCCGATCCGGTCGGGTACGCCAATGCGGACATCTTTTAAAGGGTGGGTGGGCGGGAAAACCTTTGTACTTACGTACGCTTCTTCTTTGGAAGAAGGCTCCGAGGCGGTCGTAGAGGTTGACTAGACGCTAACAAAACATGCCAATCCCTGTCACGCAGTGTCATTGGGATTGACTCTTCCTTTGTTATCGGGGTCAACTCTCTAGAACGGAAGGATGAGCTTACGTGGACCGCTCATCTGCGATGGGTAACTCGGTCGTCGGATCTGATGGAAATCGATACCGGCAATCCGATGTTGAGTAGTCCAGGTAGTCGTTCGGGTCTTTCTGTTCCCTACGCAGACACTCAGATTTCCCGGTCCCATCGCAGTCACCTCACCTCACATTACTAGTAAGTATTGTCACAGACCGTTGCTGCTCATCAATCTCAAATCACTTTTACTACTGCACAGCCTGCCCCATCCCCCCCCCTCTCTCCCTGGGCAGCCGTCACAGACACAACTGACTGCTAATTCGGAAAAGAGAAGAAAAAGGCAACCCGCGAAATGCCGCTCAGCGCTGCCAGAAGCGCTCCCAGAAGCTACGGCAACGGCACGCCGAGGGAAAGCTTGGGGGAGGCCGACCGGGGCGCGATCCTGACGGAGCTGCAGGAGATGCTCGGGCGGGACCGGCCGATGGACATTTTCGCGTACATTGAGTGTTTCGCGAAGCAGCGGGCAAACGTCTTGAACCGAAGCCCAATGGAGCAAGCGGCCGTCCTCTGCGACGCGTCGGCGACCGGCAACGCGGAGTACCTAACGGCGCTGCTGTCGCAGGGAGTCGACCCGAACGTGAGCGACTACGACAAGAGGCACCCGCTCCACTTGGCTTCCGAGGAAGGACACCTTGAGTGTGTCAAGCTGTTGGTGGAGGCTGGGGCGGCCGTGGGCTGCGAGGACAGGTGGGGCACGAGGCCGCTGGACGGCGCGATCCAGAATCACCACTCGGAGGTCGCGGACTACCTGCGGTCGAAGGGCGCCGAGCCGAGCGTCAGCCGGAACGAGCAGGGCGCCACCGCGCTGTGCAGCGCGGCCGGCAAGGGTGACATGGCGCAGCTGGAGCTGCTGCTGCGCAAGGGCATCTCGCCGAACGTGAGCGACTACGACAAGCGGACGGCCCTCCACCTAGCCGCAGAGGAGGGACACCTCGCTTGCGTCAAAGTGCTCGTCGACGCCGGCGGCGACGTCAACGCTCAGGACCGGTGGCTCACGTCGCCGTTGACGGGCGCCGAAAACAACAACCATTCAGGTATCGTTGCTTATTTCACTTGAAAGTATGCCAATACTGCAGGGAATAGTTGTCTAGACCTCTTGAGTTTTTGTTCTTGAGAAAAAGCGAAGCCTTTTTTTTGGCACCAATTCAAGATATCCCCCCCAAATTTGGGTACTACGTTAGGAAACCCCCTTCCCGGGTTTGCGGGTCCGGGGTTTGCGGGTTTCCCGAATAAACACATCTGCCGTGCAATGAGAACCATCGCGCGCTACCTGAGGTCGGAAGGGGCGAAGAGCTCGCTGGAGCTGTCGATGGGCCAGCAGAGACGGCCGTCGTGCCTGCTGCAGACGCAGGACCTGATCGCTGCCGCGAAGCTGAACAACGTGGCGCAGCTCGGGCTGCTGCTGGCGAGCGGGGAGGAGCTCGACACCGTCGACATCGACAACCGGACGGCCCTCCACATCGCGGCGGGCGGAGGAAGGGCACTTCGACGCGACGGATGTCAGCTTACATACTTAAACACCCCCTCAAATCTTCCTCAGCAATTCTCTCCTATTTGGGCTACAAGTGTTGGGCACTCGAGGAGGTCGGTTTTGTCGACAATGAGAGGACATCTTGTTGTTGTGTATCCTCGCAGCTCCGCAGGTTGACAAGGTGCGGGGATGAATTTGCTCCACCTCCCTTCCTCGTCGAGAGCGGCGCGTCCGTCGAGGCGAAGGACAGCGCGGGGGCGCGATCCCTCAACGACCCCTCACCTCTCTTCATGATTGATGCCTAGCATCAATCAGCACAAGAGGCAGTGTTCTGTTTAAACTTCCAACCACGAGTTTCCCACCCATTCTCACGGATTTTCCGAGGGAATCTGCGAAGGCTTGACGAATTTACATACAGGGTGTCTGTTCTACGGGGAAAACATTTTGTTCTCCCTCCCACCCGCCCAGTGGCAGGAATGGCGCGACGCCGGGGTGAATTTGCCATCCGTTTTCCTAGCCGTCCACGAGTACTTCGTGAGAGCCGGGGCCGAGATCCCTCCCACCTTAACCCCGCAGGGTGTCCAAAGTACCCGTGGGGTATCACCCCATCGTAAGTTGCAATCCGGAGTTCTTCATTTCTTTCCTCTCTTTGAACGAAAACCGCAGCTGCAATGCACAGCTGCAATGCACAGCAGCAATGCACAGCAGCAATGCACAGCAGCTATGCACAGCTGCAATGCACAGCAGCAATGCACAGCTGCAATGCACAGCAGCAATGCACAGCTGCAATGCACAGCAGCAATGCACAGCAGCAATGCACAGCTGCAATGCACAGCAGCAATGCACAGCTGCAATGCAATGTACAGCTGCAATGCACAGCAGCAATGCACAGCTGCAATGCACAGCAGCAATGCACAGCTGCAATGCAATGCACAGCTGCAATGCACAGCTGCAATGCACAGCAGCAATGCACAGCTGCAATGCACAGCAGCAATGCACAGCTGCAATGCACAGCAGCAATGCACAGCAGCAATGCACAGCTGCAATGCACAGCAGCAATGCACAGCTGCAATGCACAGCTGCAATGCACAGCAGCAATGCACAGCAGCAATGCACAGCTGCAATGCACGGCAGCAATGCACAGCTGCAATGCACAGCAGCGATGTCTGACTGCAAAGTCCTACTGCAAAGCCCCATACTGAGGATAGCCGATAGAGATTCTGCCCGTATGCCTCCCAAATTTGGGTACCGAATTAAGATGTCTCCCGGAAGTTGGATAATACATTCGGAGACCCCCTCCTCACTGGATGTGAACCATTCTCCACCCCGCAGACGTCGCGCACTACCTGAGGTCGGAAGGGGCAAAGAGCTCGCTGGAGCTGTCGATCGGCCTGCAGAGGCGGCCGTCGTTCCTGCTGCAGACGCAGGACCTGATCGCTGCCGCGAAGCTGAACAACGTGGCGCAGCTCGGGCATCTGCTGGCGAGCGGGCACGAGCTCGACACCGTCGACATCGACAACCGGACGGCCCTCCACATCGCGGCGGAGGAAGGGCACTTCGACGCGGTCAAGTTCCTCGTCGAGAGCGGCGCGTCCGTCGAGGCGAAGGACCGCTGGGGCGCAACAGCCCTGCAGTACGCCATCCGCAACACGCACAACGACGTCGCAGGGCTCCTGAAGGACAGCGGTGCCCGGACTGTCAAGTTCGCCGAGCTTCCCACGTACACGGCGTATCAAAGGCGCACCCGGAACTTCTTCGACTCGATGGCCGTGTGCATCGGTTTCCCCACGACCGACGTCTTGCCGCTGAACGTCCTCATGCGCAAGCTCAAATTCGAGTTCGGCATGAACCTCGACGACCACCAGACCCTCCTGGCGGAAGTCAAGACCCTGGCGCGGTCCCGCGAGGATAGTGCTGTCGGCATCCTGCTCACCGAAGAGACCCGCGCGGCGCTCGAGGCGTACCAAGCGTACGAAGACACGCACCAGCCGGAGCTCGCCGACTCGGTCTTCCTCTGGCCGGACTTCGCGGACGCCGTCCTGAACCCGTTGCCCGAGCATGACCGGCTGAGCGAGCGCGAATTCGACACCGAAGGCGACGTCATCCTGAGCACCGTCGTCCTCGACAAGCTCGTCATCCGGAACTGGGAGGCCTTCACCCACAACCTGCGTGCCATGTATGCGTCCTGCACTCTACCTTGTCTCTCCCTCTCTCTCTTTCTTCCTGTGTATGTGTGCCTTCACCCACAACCTGCGTGCCATGTATGCGTCCTGCACTCTACCTTGTCTCTCCCTCTCTCTCTTTCTTCCTGTGTATGTGTGCCTTCACCCACAACCTGCGTGCCGTGTACGCGTTCTGCACTCTAACTTGTCTCTCTATGTATGTATGTGCCATGTTCAATGATGTTGAGGAATATCTCACCCAACTGCCTACATGCACGATGCGCTGGTCTCGAGCGATCGTGAGTCTTCGAAACTGTGGGGTCTCGATAGAGAAGGGTGCTCGAAAGGTTGCGGGAAAACTGACGTGAGACCTGTCCTATTCTGACTGGATCGCTGATTTGACCCTCTCCTATCTCGTATCCGGACCTGGTCTGACCCGATTTCGGCTGAAAACTCGAAATTGAAGCACAGGCTCTAGCAGGGTCCTGTCGAGCAAAACTTGAGTATGCAACACAAGGCGGAAAACTCATCCAACAACACACAGCTACGAAGACATTCTGTACAACACGCCCAACGACGGCGACTGTGCGCAATACATCCCTGAGCTGAGAAGCGCGAACCCGAACCGCTTCGGCGTGTCCGTGTGTACTGTATGTTACCTTCCCCCTTTCCATCTCCGACGGACCGACCTTCCGCAACAGAACAGGGGGGCCAGAAGAGATGGTCCCTGCACTGGCCTCGAAGTCAGACAGGGAAAGTGCTGTTTTGGCACCAACTTGGGAGAAAGAACTCTTTTTGGGCACAAACTCAGGAGAGAAAAGGTACTGTTTTTGGGCAAAAAAAAAACTCAGAAAACCGTACTGTTTTGGCATCTCGCCGAGGTGACCCAAATTACTGCAGCCTCTTCTACCGCTCGAAGTGCGCGGGCTGGCGTTCGACGACACCACGCTGACACGGAAGGGGGAAACCCGTTCAACCCGGCGGCCGACGTCGGCGATGCAGAATGCTTTCTAACCCCACCTAACCAAACTATCACACGGTCTATCAGGCGGCTTATCCATCTTGATCATCCATTTCCCAGCCTCAAAACTCCTCTTCCACGAACAGATCGACGGCCAGCGGTGCCACTTGGGAGACACCGAGGACTCGTTCAGTGTGCAGTCCGTCGGGAAGACGTTCGCGTACACGCTGGCTTTGCGGGCGCACGGCGCCGAGTTCGTGCACAACCACGTCGGCCGCGAGCCGAGCGGGCGCGCGTTCAACGACTTCACGCTGACCCGGAAGGGCAAGCCGTTCAACCCGGTGACCAACGCCGGCGCGATTGTCACGTGCAGCCTCCTCAACGGCGAGATCGATGACATCGACGAGCGGTTGAAGCCGTATAAGGAGTTCGTATCCGAGTGCGCGGGCGGGCTGGAGGTCGGAGACTGCCTTGATGTGTACCGCAGCGAGCAAGGCTGCGCCTTCCGCAACTACGCTCTGGCGAACTTCATGCTCGCCGAGAACACGTTTCCCCCGGAGGTGGACTCCCACGAGAAGCTGTCGAAGACGGTCGAATTCTACCTCCGCGTGTGCTCCTGCAGGGTGAGCACGCCGCTGCTGGCGAACGCCGCAGCGACGTATGCCAACTACGGGCGGAGCCCGCTGACCGGGAAGCACCTGATCACCGAGACGGGGGTGAAGCAGACGCTGCAGATCCTCGCGTCGTGCGGCATGTACGACTACTCCGGCGAGTGGGCGTGTACCATAGGCATGCCCGCTAAGTCCGGCGTGTCGGGAGAGATCTTCATCGTCGTCCCCGGCGTGTGCGGTCTCTGCGTCTGGTCCCCGAAGCTCGACTCCATCGGCAACTCCGTCCGCGGCATCCGCTTCGCGAAGGCGTTCGCCGAAAAGTTCAGGTACTCCGTCCTCGACCTGCTGTTCAGAGCGAAGGAAACGGCGTGAGGAACAGCAGAAGGCACTTTCCGACCGACAGGTTTTCTTGTGCGAAGCAGCCACCAGCGTGGAAGATGATGCGACTTTTTTTCGACTCTCTAGGTACTCCGGCTTCGACCTGCTGTTACTGGGGGGGGTCGAATACAGGAGGTACCTTGAATAGAAGAGGTACCTTGAATACAAGAGGCATTTTGGAAATCTGGAAAAAGGTTGGATTTTTCCTTGGTCCGCATAACAGACCTTTTTCGACGGTTTTCTGATCGCGATGAGCTCCGATGAAGAGAACCGTGAAAAATAGACCCGGGGACCAAGATTTATGTGCGTGGTTCATGGGTCCTTGCCAGATGCGGGGCACCGGGCGTGGAACCCACAGGTTTTCAATAGAAAGGACGGGAATCGACCCACTGGTTGGTGACATTTCTTTGCTGGCCCGTGTAGCAGACCTTTTTCGGCGAATTTGTGCTCGCGTTCAGCTCCGATGAAGAGAACCGTGAAAAATAGACCCGGGGACCACAAATTGCGTGCGTCTTTCAAGAAGAAGGGAGCTCCCGCGGGTTCCGGGTTTGCGGTACTTTTTCCATTTCTTTTTCGGGAAAATTGCAGGATCGGCACGCCGAATAGAAGAGGTACCTCTTGTATTCGACCCCCCCCCAGTAAGAGCGAAGGAAACGGCGCGAGGAACAGCAAAAGGCACTTTGCCAGCGCGTTCCGACCGACAGGTTTGCTTGACCCTGCTCTTACGGAGCACTCTAGGTACCCCGTCTTCTTCGACCTGCTGTCCAGAAGGCACTCTGCCAGCGCGTTCCGACCGAAGGGTCTCCTTGACCCTGCTCTTGCGAAGCAGCCACCAGCGTGGAAGATGATGCTGCTTTTTCTGGCGCGCTCGCCAAAAAGGTTTCGGCACTCTAGGTACTCCGTATCTTCGACCTTCTCTTCGGAGCGAAACGGCGTGAGGAACAGGAAACACCGAACGGTTTAGCGTGCTCTGTGCCCTTAGCGAGCGAAAAACCCGTAAGGAAGAGAAAGACACTTCGCCGGCGTTCGCCAAAAGGTTTTAGACGCTCAGTCCTCCCTGCTCTTACGAAGGGTCCCATCGTAGGTATGGTACTTGCTGGCCGGCCCCCTTGGTGGTGGCCAACAACCGACCCGCTGCCTTCCCGCGCTTGGCCCCTCTGGCCATGTGCCAACACAACTGCAACTGTCAGAGCCTGCAAACAACACCCGATGCACATTGGAGTGCGCAGACTCTCCCATCCTCCCCCCCTCAAGATCCCAGGGCGAGTGCCCTGAGTAACTGATTGCTCAGACACGGTTGTAGGGGCCTTCTCCCCGTGACGGATACGCCTGTGCTCTTGTAGCACGGGTGGTCCTGGCCCTGTGACAAGCTACGAACAGCCTGACAAACCAGACTCACACCGCTGTCCTGTCTGCAGACACTCAGGCTCCCCCCTCTCTGGTTCCGCGCGTGATGATGGTCCGCCTGATGTGTCCGTGGCTTAAAGGACCGAAACACGGCGCAGACGGGACCAGTGCGGTGTTGAGCACATACCCATTCCCAAGCACGTTCTTGCAATCCCCCCCTCAAAATCTGCAATTCAGAGGGAAAATCATTACCAAACCCGATGATGCACGGTTTTCAAAATTTGGGTTTCTTTTTGTCACGGCCTGTGGTGTGCCGCCTTGCGTGTGTGTGTGTGTGTGTGTGTGTGTGTGTGTGTGTGTGTGTGTGTGTGTGTGTGTGTGTGTGTGTGTGTGTGTGTGTGTGTGTGTGTGTGTGTGTGTGTGTGTGTGTGTGTGTGTGTGTGTGTGTGTCCACTCACCTCCCTCATGTTTTCCCTCCGTAGTTTAGACTGGGTGGAGCTGAGCTAATAAACACACATTGTTCCTCTTCAAGGGCCTTGAAAACCATCCATCATTCCAACAACGACATCGTTGAGTTCGATAGAAGGCTTTGCACGCAATGCCAAGAGAAAGTTCTGGGCTCGTCCGGCAGCAGTGAGCATGCAGACCGTGCTTCGTCCGGTTGCGGCTTTTCACACGCTGTATAAAGGTATTTCGTACAAAGGCTTATGATAAAGGGGGGGGTATAATAACACCTGTTATTATTCGATTTGTCGAACAATAAAAAGAACTTGGTGTCGGTCACAAATTGTTTCGAACCTGACTCGCCAAAGCGACCAAGTAAGGTGTACACGAAAGAAGCCATGCATGCCCCCCCAAACCCACCCGTAATAGCTTTAAAAGAACCCATTCGACGAAAATCACCCGGAGACTCTAAAATCCCGGATTCTCAAGCGAACTATAACTCTAAAAAAGCTCCGGGTAGCCGAACAGTAGGAGGATCAAATCGTTGTCGTGTTTTTAGACAACCCAGACGTGTGTCAAATAATTGTTATTATTCGACCCCCCCCCCCCCTTTATCATGAGCCGTTGTACGAAATACGGAAGGAGGCCACACAGAACACAAGCAAATCCGGGCTCAGTGCCGGGCGAAGACGTTCAACGAAAATCCCCGTTCGTAGTCGTGTTATTTATCTCCCCCCCGCAGCTTCCGTCGAAATAAGCGCAAGGCGGCATACGCGCCGGGCGGCCCCTCGATTATTTCAGACCCAATATTGCGGTTGCCCGAGGGCTGAAAAGACGTAGACAGCCTGCTCTGGTGGTTGATCAAACCCACAGGGGCAAGCGCACGTGCACTAGGCGCGCACAAAATCTTCCGCACCTGCTTCGCTCCTTATAAATTACACCCCATACCTTAACGCTGATACTCTTGTCAACCATTGGCAACCATCATCGTTGGATTTTCGATTTTGCACTTCCAACTTTCTTGAGCTACGAATACTAGAAGAATGCCAACGGCCAACGAAACCGGGGCGACCCAAAGCGGCTAAAAACAGTGTTCGACATCGGGGGGTGTTCCCGGTGTTCCTTTACGAATTTCCCAAAAAAAAAATCACAAGATCCGTCTTCTTGTTGCGTTGGGAGTCATTTGCATGCAAATGAGTACCACACTAGCACGTCACACAAAAGATCCACACCCGATGACTAAATTGCGGGTGCTTTAAACGCACCTAAACAGTCAAGCTGCGCTTGACGGGAAACCGCTAAACCGGCTTTCTCCTGGCGAGTGCAGCGCTTCGCACGACGGTGCCAACAGGAACACCCCACCCCGCTGAAGTCACCCTCATCGATCGGATTCCATTTACTATGTACCTAATTTGACCGAACCACGAAGCGAGCCACCAGTGTCTGAAAGGACTCGAAACGCTCGAGCGAGACTCCAGGAAGAGGAAGCGTCAGCAGGAAAAAGCGAAAGAGAGAAAACGCAACCGGAGACCATAAAACACCGGACCCTTCAAACCCCAAAAAAAAATTTCTTTGAGGAAAAAAAGTAGTAAATCCGACGAAGGAGGGTTCTCAACCGAGGGGGCAATTCCGCGCTTCGGCGATTTCCGTTCAGCTCCTCTGTTCGACCCCATTTTTTAAAACCAAAAAGCAAGAAAACAAGTATATTAGCACTTGGCCCAAGGCAACCGACAAGCAAACTCCGCCGCGGGCCCCCTTTCAACGAGCAACTCCTGACGCAGGGCAGGCAGATTGGGCGCTGCTGTCGAGGGCATCATCACCCTGGCAGCGCCATAGCCGAAGAAACGTTTCAACGAATTGGTAAGAGAGTGTCCGGCTTGGGGGAAGAAAATAGACATCGCATTGCCCGCCGGAAAGAAACTGCAGCGTGGTGGCCACTCGTGTTGTTGTCGAACGCACTGTGTCCCAGATGCTCTGCCATGCCGCATGTGGAACTGTCTGAAGAGCCTAGGACGGAAAGAGCCCCGTTCCGCGGCACTCTCTACTTAATACATATTTTTTTCTCTTGCTTTTTCAAGGGGCAAACCGGTCCCCGAAGTAACGAAGGGAGCACCCCCGAAAGCGTCTCTTTCAAGAACGGTGGGGTCCTTTTCCTTGACAACTAAATCTCTTTGTTTTTTTGTTGCTGTTGAAAGTATGCCAGTACTGGGACGAACTTTGCTTCACCCAGAACTTAGCTTCGCCCGAACTTTGTTTCGCCCGAACATAGCTTCGCCCGAACTTTGCTTCACCCGAACTTAGCTTCGCCCGAACTTTGTTTCGCCCGAACTTAGCTTCACCAGAACACGAACTTAGCTTCGCCCGAACTTTACTGTTCCCCGAACTTTAACTGCTGCCTCCAGTCTCGCCACGCGCCGGCCCTAGCCGAGCGCATGTACGTTTTCCATCCGTCTTGTCAAGATTTTTTATTTTTACATAGGCGCCAGCTTGACAGGAAATGCTCGACGATGTTGCCCGACAAAGAACAGAAGGGATCCCAAGTGCTGTAACTACCGAACCGCGACGTGAGGTCATGCGGGTCTACCCCTACCCCTACACGACCAATCACACAAACACAACAGGTCAAAGTCCTGAGTGAGAAAACATCAGATTGTGTTTGTATTGTATTTGCCCCCTACCTCTATATTTCCACCCTTCCATTCGGAGTCGAAGCAGCAACGCCGAGTATTTCTTTTTGACAAACCCCGTCATCCCGATTATCTCCCGACCCCCCGTCTTCGGAGGTTGTTGGTGCACGGTGCGTCCTCGCGCTTTCTCCGGCGAGCCCCCTGCGTGGACAGCTGAAAGCTGGCGAATGGACTTTGCACACTGACATGCGGCCTCGTCTGGGCGCAATTGATCCGGACAGCCGAAAGCTGGTGAGTGGGCTTTGCACGCACTGACCACGTGGCCCCGTCCGGGCACAATGAACTTGGACAGTTGTACTCGTGATGAGGGGGCTTTGCTCACACGCCGGTCACAAAATTGACCTGGACAGCTGAAAGCTGGCGAGCACGCACACTGCCACCACGTGGCCCCGCCCCGGCGCACGGGACTTGGACAGCTGTAATCGTGGCGAGTGGGCTTTTCGCTCGCACACACGTGACCACTGGCCGTCCGGGCACAATGGGCCTGGGCAGCAGAGTGGGCTTGTGGGCTTTGCACACACGTTGATCACGTGGTCCGCCATCGTCCGGGCACAATGGGCCTGGGCAGCGGAGTGGGCTTTGCACACACGTTGATCACGTGGTCCGCCCCCGTCCAGGCACAATGGGTCTGGGCAGCAGAGTGCTTTGCACACACGTTGATCACGTGGTCCGCCCTCGTCCGGGCACAATGGGCCTGGGCAGCAGAGTGGGCTTGTGGGCTTTGCACACACGTTGATCACGTGGTCCGCCCTCGTCCGGGCACAATGGGCCTGGGCAGCAGAGTGGGCTTTGCACACACGTTGATCACGTGGTCCGCCCCCGTCCAGGCACAATGGGCCTGGGCAGCAGAGTGGGCTTTGCACACACGTCGATCACGTGGTCCGCCCCCGTCCGGGCACAACGGGCAAGGGCAGAGAGTGGGCTTGTGGGCTTTGCACACACGTTGATCACGTGGTCCGCCCCCGTCCAGGCACAATGGGTCTGGGCAGCAGAGTGGGCTTTGCACACACGTCGATCACGTGGTCCGCCCCCGTCCGGGCACAATGGGTCTGGGCAGCAGAGTGGGCTTGTGGGCTTTGCACACACGTTGATCACGTGGTCCGCCCTCGTCCGGGCACAATGGGCCTGGGCAGCAGAGTGGGCTTTGCACACACGTCGATCACGTGGTCCGCCCCCGTCCGGGCACAACGGGCAAGGGCAGCAGAGTGGGCTTGTGGGCTTTGCACACACGTTGATCACGTGGTCCGCCCTCGTCCGGGCACAATGGGCCTGGGCAGCAGAGTGGGCTTTGCACACACGTTGATCACGTGGTCCGCCCCCGTCCAGGCACAATGGGCCTGGGCAGCAGAGTGGGCTTTGCACACACGTCGATCACGTGGTCCGCCCCCGTCCGGGCACAACGGGCAAGGGCAGCAGAGTGGGCTTTGCACACACGTTGATCACGTGGTCCGCCCTCGTCCGGGCACAATGGGCCTGGGCAGCAGAGTGGGCTTTGCACACACGTCGATCACGTGGTCCGCCCCCGTCCGGGCACAATGGGTCTGGGCAGCAGAGTGGGCTTGTGGGCTTTGCACACACGTTGATCACGTGGTCCGCCCTCGTCCGGGCACAATGGGCCTGGGCAGCAGAGTGGGCTTTGCACACACGTCGATCACGTGGTCCGCCCCCGTCCGGGCACAATGGGTCTGGGCAGCAGAGTGGGCTTGTGGGCTTTGCACACACGTTGATCACGTGGTCCGCCCTCGTCCGGGCACAATGGGCCTGGGCAGCAGAGTGGGCTTTGCACACACGTTGATCACGTGGTCCGCCCCCGTCCAGGCACAATGGGCCTGGGCAGCAGAGTGGGCTTTGCACACACGTCGATCACGTGGTCCGCCCCCGTCCGGGCACAACGGGCAAGGGCAGAGAGTGGGCTTGTGGGCTTTGCACACACGTTGATCACGTGGTCCGCCCCCGTCCAGGCACAATGGGTCTGGGCAGCAGAGTGGGCTTTGCACACACGTCGATCACGTGGTCCGCCCCCGTCCGGGCACAATGGGTCTGGGCAGCAGAGTGGGCTTGTGGGCTTTGCACACACGTTGATCACGTGGTCCGCCCTCGTCCGGGCACAATGGGCCTGGGCAGCAGAGTGGGCTTTGCACACACGTCGATCACGTGGTCCGCCCCCGTCCGGGCACAACGGGCAAGGGCAGCAGAGTGGGCTTGTGGGCTTTGCACACACGTTGATCACGTGGTCCGCCCTCGTCCGGGCACAATGGGCCTGGGCAGCAGAGTGGGCTTGTGGGCTTTGCACACACGTTGATCACGTGGTCCGCCCCCGTCCAGGCACAATGGGCCTGGGCAGCAGAGTGGGCTTTGCACACACGTCGATCACGTGGTCCGCCCCCGTCCGGGCACAACGGGCAAGGGCAGCAGAGTGGGCTTGTGGGCTTTGCACACACGTTGATCACGTGGTCCGCCATCGTCCGGGCACAATGGGCCTGGGCAGCAGAGTGGGCTTGTGGGCTTTGCACACACGTTGATCACGTGGTCCGCCCCCGTCCAGGCACAATGGGCCTGGGCAGCAGAGTGGGCTTTGCACACACGTCGATCACGTGGTCCGCCCCCGTCCGGGCACAACGGGCAAGGGCAGCAGAGTGGGCTTGTGGGCTTTGCACACACGTTGATCACGTGGTCCGCCCTCGTCCGGGCACAATGGGCCTGGGCAGCAGAGTGGGCTTGTGGGCTTTGCACACACGTTGATCACGTGGTCCGCCCCCGTCCAGGCACAATGGGCCTGGGCAGCAGAGTGGGCTTTGCACACACGTCGATCACGTGGTCCGCCCTCGTCCGGGCACAATGGGCCTGGGCAGCAGAGTGGGCTTTGCACACACGTTGATCACGTGGTCCGCCCCCGTCCAGGCACAATGGGCCTGGGCAGCAGAGTGGGCTTTGCACACACGTCGATCACGTGGTCCGCCCCCGTCCGGGCACAACGGGCAAGGGCAGCAGAGTGGGCTTGTGGGCTTTGCACACACGTTGATCACGTGGTCCGCCCTCGTCCGGGCACAATGGGCCTGGGCAGCAGAGTGGGCTTGTGGGCTTTGCACACACGTTGATCACGTGGTCCGCCCTCGTCCGGGCACAATGGGCCTGGGCAGCGGAGTGGGCTTTGCACACACGTTGATCACGTGGTCCGCCCCCGTCCAGGCACAATGGGTCTGGGCAGCAGAGTGCTTTGCACACACGTTGATCACGTGGTCCGCCCTCGTCCGGGCACAATGGGCCTGGGCAGCAGAGTGGGCTTGTGGGCTTTGCACACACGTTGATCACGTGGTCCGCCCTCGTCCGGGCACAATGGGCCTGGGCAGCAGAGTGGGCTTTGCACACACGTTGATCACGTGGTCCGCCCCCGTCCAGGCACAATGGGCCTGGGCAGCAGAGTGGGCTTTGCACACACGTCGATCACGTGGTCCGCCCCCGTCCGGGCACAACGGGCAAGGGCAGCAGAGTGGGCTTGTGGGCTTTGCACACACGTTGATCACGTGGTCCGCCCTCGTCCGGGCACAATGGGCCTGGGCAGCAGAGTGGGCTTGTGGGCTTTGCACACACGTTGATCACGTGGTCCGCCCTCGTCCGGGCACAATGGGCCTGGGCAGCAGAGTGGGCTTTGCACACACGTTGATCACGTGGTCCGCCCCCGTCCAGGCACAATGGGCCTGGGCAGCAGAGTGGGCTTTGCACACACGTCGATCACGTGGTCCGCCCCCGTCCGGGCACAACGGGCAAGGGCAGCAGAGTGGGCTTGTGGGCTTTGCACACACGTTGATCACGTGGTCCGCCCTCGTCCGGGCACAATGGGCCTGGGCAGCAGAGTGGGCTTGTGGGCTTTGCACACACGTTGATCACGTGGTCCGCCCTCGTCCGGGCACAATGGGCCTGGGCAGCAGAGTGGGCTTTGCACACACGTTGATCACGTGGTCCGCCCCCGTCCAGGCACAATGGGCCTGGGCAGCAGAGTGGGCTTTGCACACACCCGTCCGGGCACAACGGGCAAGGGCAGCAGAGTGGGCTTTGCACACACGTCGATCACGTGGTCCGCCCCCGTCCGGGCACAATGGGTCTGGGCAGCAGAGTGGGCTTGTGGGCTTTGCACACACGTTGATCACGTGGTCCGCCCCCGTCCGGGCACACCAGTTGCTCGCGTCCTCACTGCGCACTGCCCGTCAACCCGTTTGCAGTTTTCACAGGCAGGCATGTCGCGGTTCGGGCACGCAGTGCGAATTCCCGCAACACTCCGCATCTCCCCCGCGCAACACTTCCTCGCTCCTTGCCCCTCGCTCGCATAATGCGGCGAACACATGACACTCATCGACAACCTGGCTCCCTTCTACACACCCTTTCTGAAGCGACGTGGAGACTGGAGGCGACAGCATTGCTATGCAGAACCCGCAACAAGTCACCACAAGGCGATCGATAGCACACACCCGGGTCTGACGAACAAAACCCGAAACCGACCCGAAAAGAACAGAACGGAATCCGAACGCTTTGCTCACTCAATGTGTCTTTCTTTGCTCTGATGTGGGTTTCTTCCGTACGTGTCTTTTCAAAATGAAAGAAGAAGGGAAAGCGTTAGCTTAGCCGCGGTCTCATTATTTTGCTTTTGGAGCATCATACCCCCGGGGGGTCACCCACTAACTCACCCCACGGGCTGAATTGTGTGACGCGGAACCCTCCCAGAAAATAAGCAAATGCAGATTGCTAGGTACAGTGCTTCGAGACTGGAGGTCCTATGAACATGCAATGTAATAGCCTCTATTCGAGCCAACCCCACTTTTCTGTAAACGAGTTTGAAAGTGTATTGTTTTTGACTGGAATTAGTGCGGTGCTAGCTTTTTCCCCTCCTGCCCAAATGAAATTGGGTGGCACAGTGAGCGGGCGGTGGCCTTCAGGCCGGTGCGCCCGGGTTCGATCCCCGCCCGTGACACTTTTTCGGTCGAAGATTGTTTTCGACGTTTTGTTGCCCGAAATTTGCGTTTTTTGCGGAGTTTCTCAGTATCCCGCGGAATTTGGGCACCCCGGGAAACGGAGTCGGGGGAAGTCCGGGGGGTCTCCCCTCCGGGTACTGGCGCCGAACTTGCCATCACAGGCCAAACTTGCTACCGCATCACCACTGACACCAGAACCCGAACTTTGCTTCGCCCGAACTTTACTTCACCAGAACTTTGCTTCACCCGAACTTAGCTTCACCAGAACTTAGCTTCGCCCGAACTTTACTGTTCCCCGAACTTTAACTGCTGCCTCCAGTCTCGCCACGCGCCGGCCTTAGCCGAGCGCACGTACTTTTTAACACCCGAGAAAAAAGAAAACGTGCACGCGCTTCCGAAGGCTTGTTTTGAGGTATCGGCTCCGTTGCTGCGGAAAGGAGTCGCGCCTCCAGATACAAGCCGCGTTGCTTTTTTTGTTGGGAGGAACCGACGGCACGTGCTAGAGTTGCGTCATTCGGCTGTTTGCATACGGCGTCGCCGCGGTGCCGTTCATTGCTTCGTGATCATGCAGACAATCTGATTGTTGCTTTCCAGCACTCTTTTTCGCCACGGCGCTCAGTGTTCATCCGGAGTGTTCTCACACTGGAAAACGTTGGGTCAGCAGCACGGCTTCCCCAGCCACGCCTCCCGTGGCCCGAATTCCAGGTCATGGGTGCCGGTGTTGACGTGCAAATCGCTCGCCAAAGCTGGGTATCCGGGAGTTACGCCAGGTAAAGTGAATCCACGAGACGCTTTGCCTTTCAGTGCCAACAATCTTGCAGGTTGCCCTCCAATGCAGGGCTTACGCTCCACGTGTGGAACGTGTGGATTTCCACACGTTAATTCTTTTTGGATTTTGTTCCCCCACGTGTGGATCCAGAGGTACCACGTGTGGATTTTGATTTATTGGCCACATGCAGGGGAGTCTAGGCCCACTAGTGGTCAAGGCCGCAGAGCCAGGTGTCGCCAAGTCCAGTAGCTGCCTAGCGACGCTATTTTTTTTTGCCGTCGCACGTGAGGGGAAAGGTTTTTTTCCCCTCGGACCTTAAGCGCCCACATGTGGACCTCACGTATTTTCTCTGAGACCGAAAACGGAGCGTAAGCCCTGCTCCAATGCACTGCGCAGGCTAAAAAGACGTAGACAGCGTGTGAGACAGCGGGGTTTTGGTGGTTGATCAGAATTCCCAGCCTGGAAATGACACAGGGTTCATGCCACAAGTGGGAAAACGATCAACCGGCACGCACAAACAAAACTACGCACCTGTCTTGTATAAATGCTCTGGCGTGCCGGCAGCAGCCAACGGAAAACCGGAAGAAAAAAAAAAAGTCGTATTCGCACATATCCAAAACGTCGATGCCGAGAATCGCAAAAACGCAGTCCACGGGCGGGGTCATTCGGAAGGGGCCTTCTTTCCCGGGTCACCAAAACGAACCCAAAAAAACGCTTTCGAAAAAAAGAAAACGTCGAGCCTCGGAAGGGGAGAAAACGTTGATGGGACGGGTGCAAAAATAAATGGGGCGCCTGCAGGCAGCGGCAAGACGATGCCACAAGTGGGAAAACGATCAACCGGCACGCACAAACAAAACTACGCACCTGTCTTGTATAAATGCTCTGGCGTGCCGGCCGCAGCCAACGGAAAACCGGAAGAAAAAAAAAAAGTCGTATTCGCACATATCCAAAACGTCGATGCCGAGAATCGCAAAAACGCAGTCCACGGGCGGGGTCATTCGGAAGGGGCCTTCTTTCCCGGGTCACCAAAACGAACCCAAAAAAACGCTTTCGAAAAGAAGAAAACGTCGAGCCTCGGAAGGGGAGAAAACGTTGATGGGACGGGTGCAAAAATAAATGGGGCGCCTGCAGGCAGCGGCAAGACGAGCCCGCACCCGTGAAAGAAGTCCGAGAAAGGGGGGCTGGGGATTCCCCCCCAGACTCTTTAACGCCCCCTTCGCTTGTCGACCCGGCGAACGACTTGAGGAGACTGTCCACACGACCCATCCACTAGCAGCTAGCGTGGTATCGTGGTATGCGGTGGTATCCCCCCAGCACCTACTACGTATCCATCCACCTCCTAGGTATCAGGGATGACGAGCAGGTGCTAGTTGGTATCCACCACTGCACCATACTCGTGGTGTGTGCGCACAACCCATCCACTAGCAGCTGCAGTTGTGAAATCTCAAAGGAGGTAAATGCGCATAGTGTGGTACTCATCGACATGCCGGTGACTCCCCGCTATCGCAACAACATCTCAAAGGAGGTAAATGTGCTGTAGCCAACACGAAACACCGGTAAATCTGGGTTCAGTGGCGGGCATAAGCGTTCACCCACTTTGTAGTTGTATTTACGTTCTCCCCTTTTAGCCTCCGTCGAAATGAGCACAAGGGCAGCCCCTCGAGTATTTTTGTGTTGTACTGAATTAGTGCGTTGCTCAGGGGATTCAAGGCCTGACAAGCACACATTGTTGGTACTGAAATAGTGCGTTGCTCAGGGGAGTCAAAGGCCTGACAATCACACATAGTTGGTACTGAAATAGTGGGAGTCAAAAGGCCTGACAATCACACATTGTTGGTACTGAAAATTAGTTGGCAGCGTGCTACCACATGAACCTTACCAAAGCAAGTGAGCTCCGCTAGCGCTACAGAAAGCTCGCCCTGGAGGCCCAGAATAATGTGGTCAACGACCTCTTGAGGTCCGCGCACGATTGCGAGAGTCGGAAAACCTTAGCGGTGCCGAAAGGGCCCTACCCCTCCCTTTTTTCGTGAGACGCAACAAAGAAACGCAACACGAATTCCCCCTTTCCTTTCTATCTGCTAGTTGAGAAGTGCTCGCCGACAGAATCTCGCGCTCGTACAGCATCAAGTAAAAGCAAATGGCACTGCACGCACAAAGGACCGGCACCATCTATCTGCGAAGAGCAACGGCTCAAAGGACCGGCACCATCTATCTGCGAAGAGCAACAGCTCAACGAGTTGAGAAGTGCTCGCCGACAGAATCTCGCGCTCGTACAGCATCAAGTAAAAGCAAATGGCACTGCACACAAAGGACCGATCCAACAGTCACCCGGAAACTTTGAACCCCCGAAGTTTTCGAGCTAGCTTTCAAGTTTCAACTCCAACAAAAGGAGGAAAAAAAAGTGTCAATTACTCATAACGAAAGGCGCCGTCTCCAGTGATTTATATATGGGTCTGGGGCTCGGGGCCACCCCGAGCGCGAAAAAAAAAATTGAATTAATTTTGGGCTGGGGGTTGGGGTAGGGCGGGTCACTACCAACCGGGATCAGCGGGGGTGAGCCACAGGGGAAGGACGAAGCCATGGCGGAGCCATGGCGAAGCCATGGGGGCAGGAAGGGGAAAGAGGAGGCAGGAGGGCCAGGGGCGGGAGGGCCACAGGGGAAGGACGAAGCCATGGCGAAAGCCATGGCGAAGCCATGGGGGCAGGAAGGGGAAAGAGGAGGCAGGAGGGCCAGGGGCGGGAGGGCCAAAGGGGGTGGTGGGAGGCGAGAAGTCTAATTGAACGTTGACTACTAATTCCAATTAAATTTGGGATCGGAAATTGGATGTTGACCACCACTTCTAATAAAATTTGGATACGACATCAGACGTTGACTACCGATTGTAATTAAATTTGGAATCCGAAATTGGACGTAGACTACCATTTCTAATTAAATGTGGGACCCGAAATTGGACGCTGACTACCAAGTCTCATTAAATTTGGCTACCTATTGTAATTAAATTTGGAATCCGAAATTGGAAGTTGACTACCAATTCTAATTAAATTTTGGATTTGGCATCAGACGTTGACTACCGATTGTAATTAAATTTGGAATCCGAAACTGGACGTTGACTACCAATTGTAATTTAATTTGGGATCCGAAACTGGACGTTGCCTATCAATCATACTTGTACCCCGCCTTCAAAAAAGCGGGATCCCCGCTTTTTTTTTCTTTTTTCCCAAATTTGGAAAAAGCGGGGGAAATAGCGGGGGAAAAGCGGGGAAAAAGCGGGTAATTCAATACTCACCTACCTCATCGTCACACTCTCCCGCCGAGTTCCGGAGCCAAACACTGCGTGATGTCGCCGTTGATGAGGAGTTTGCCCTGAGCGAGAGCTCGTTCGGGGTCAGCCGCTTGCGGCGCTTGTTCCCTGAGATCGTACTCAGGGTTGAAACCCCCGAAGTTACAAGCAGGGCATGTATTCAGCATCCCCCGTGTGCAACTGCGGAAGTCGCAGCCGAAGTCGCTTCGGTTTCATAGCCGTCACTGTCGCTGTCGCTGCCAGCCGAAGAAACGGCTTTCGGGGCGACTTTCGGGGCCTTCCAGGCAACCTTCGGGGCGACCGCCCTGCCTTGCTTCTTCATGGCGACCTTCTTGGCCACGGGGGAAAGGTTGCGTGTGCGCGTCGCCGACCCCCCCAGTTCGGGAAAAGGGGTCGTGCCCAATATAGGAAAGGGGGTCCGGGCCTGTCCGAACAATGTCCCCGGCACCGCGCTTGGTCTGTGCAGGATCTCTTTTTCGGAAGCATGCCTGATCTACGACCCGAGGACCTCCGAGCCTCCCCGACAGGTGTGGACGACCTGTTCGCCCATATTCGTCCAGAATTGTGTTGTCTGATCCCCCGTTTTTTCCCCCGCGTTTCCCCCGCTTTTTTAAAAAGCGGGGAAAAAGCGGGGAAAATCCCCGCTTTTCCCCCGCTGTTTTCCCCGCTTCCCCCGCTTTTTTTTAAGGCGGGGTACAAGTATGATCAATTCTAATTAATTTTTTGGATTTGGCATCAGACGTTGACTACCAAGTCTAATTGATTTTGGATCCGAACCTAGACGTTGCCTACCAATTTTAATTAAATTTGGAGCCAAACCTGAACGTTGACTACCAATTCTAATTAATTTTGGATCCACCACAGGACCCCGAGGGCGAAAAGGACTTTTCTGCAGAGGAGGAAAAGCTATATAAATCCCTGGGCGTCTCGGCTGCCGACAAAAAAAAAAAAAGCTCCACGAACGTAGTCCCACACTCTCCGCTTAGTCCACGGGGGTCGTGCGTCAAGCATTTTTTCCGGGTTACAAAAAAAAAAAAAAAAAAACCTAGCCTCCCACGTCACTTTTTGCCTGAGATTCGTCCCTTCTTCTGGAGTTTCATTTCAGCGCCAAACGGCGGGAGCCCGTCTTGCGGCAGGTACGCTAAGTGCGCCGCGCCCCTCGCCGCAGTCCGTGCAGGGAGCAACAGTGCGCATTGTTGAGCCGGTCCACACCCCTGCCCGTAGTTTAGGCTGTTGCTAGGCTGTTGAGGTTAGTTTCAGCTTAGTGTGAGTTTGATCAAAGTAACATCAAGGGAGCCCTTACAAAGACCAGCCGCAGCCAACGCCGCGTGGGTGCGGGCTTTGATATTAATCATCATGTTTCAAACCCCCGATTGCGCGTAAGCTGGAAGCACCCAGAGGACACCCGATGGTACGAAGATGCAGTTGCCCGCATCCATCCGGCAATCAGCTCGCATCGGGGAGGTGACGCTACCCACCTGGACACGTGTCCTGCTGCCGGGTGAGGTTAGTTGAGGTTAGCATGCAGAGTGTGTAGCGATGGCCTGCATTAATCAGCAGGTGACTACCACTTCAAATCGTACCGTGTCGGCACTGCTGATAAGAGGCAGTTCGATGCAATTCCAGGGGATAGGGGGTGAACCGGCTCACCTCCTCCCTCCCCGCCCTCACGAGTTGCCCGGCAGTTTTAACAGATTGCTCAGACACGGTTGTAGATGCCTTCTCCCCGTGACGGATTCGCCTGTGCTCCAGTAGCACGGGTGGTCCTGGCTGTGACGAGCTACGAACAGCCGCCTGACAAACCAGACTCACACCGCAGCCCTGTCTGCAGACACTCAGGTTCCGCGCTGATGATGGTCCGCCTTATGTGTCCGTGGCTTAAAGGACCGAAACACGGCGCAGACGGGACCAGTGCGGTGTTGCGCACATACCCATTCCAAGCACGTTCTTGCAATCTCCCCGCCCTCACGAGTTGCCCGGCAGCCCTGGCGAAGCCGGCAGCTCCAAACGAGGTGGCCCTCGTCTTCTTGCAATGCCCGTTCCCGACTTTTTGCCGACGACGTGGGCACCCACCCTCCCACCATACCAACAACAATAGTGCCAATCCCCCTCACTCCGCGGCGTACGGGAGAGCTCTTCATCGTGTCCAGATGGTAGGGATATGCACCGTAATCGCGGCGTGGTTTGGACCAAAAACATTTTTTTCCCGGCTCCTCCGATTGTTTTGGTCCTTCGTTCCCCCCCAGGGCAAACGGCCCGCGGGACCAAGATGTAAGGGGGGTGGGGGAGTGTGGCATCGCTCCCGGTACAGTACCTTCCCTCGCGAAATCGCAGTTCCTTGGCTGCGGGTTCTCGGGTGCAGATCGGTGTGGTTTTACACGGGTTTCGGTTGTAGCACACCCGCTTTTCGGATGTGACTCGTGCACCCTCTTTTGACTCCAGCTTGCTGCCGCTGGACCTCATTGTGTGACAGCGTGTCACTCCTGTCCTGCGTTCACGGAGCTGGCCCGATCATGCGTTTGCGTTGGCAGTTGGTCACCAGCACCTTCCTCGTAAACCAGCACGTCTGGCTGGGACACCTCAGCGTGTGACAGCGTATCCCTCCTGCCTTCATGGTGCTGGTCCGATCGTGTGTTTGCGTTTTGCAGTTGGTCACCGACACCTTATTCGTAAACCAGCACGTCTGGCTGGGACACCCAGTACTGCCCCCTGCGGAGCTTGCTCGGTCGTGCGGTGTGGCCGGAAGGTGGCGCCGAGCGACCTCGAGCGATCGGATGCAGGGGACTGGGGTTGCCCGTAGGCCTCCGGGGTCTGTAAGGGTGTTTTGGCTTTGGCCGCGTGTTTGGCGAGATCCCCGATGCAAGCGGCCGTAATTCATCTGGTGGGTGGCACTGGTTCGTCAGGATTAGACAGCATCCTTCCATCCATTGTTGCTTCGATATACGTACCCAGTACGCATCGAGGCTGTTTCTCCTCGCTGCCTGGCTGTTCCGAACCGCCGAGCCAAATATACATACGGCCAGCCCATCGGCTTCGTGGCTCGCTTTCAGAACACGCCAGCTTGGACACTTTAAAGAGCTCGACATCACCGCGGACCCATTGGCAAGTCCACTACCGTTCCCACTCGTTTCATGCAACTCCGATCCCTGGGATCCTCGGACCGAATTCCCCGTTCCCCCACTCGATGCAAGCATCAAACATGTAGTACCATGGTTTTGGGGAAATCTTAGTTTCGTGCACACGAAACTAATATTTCCCCAAAACCATGGTACTGCACATGGCAACCCCGTGTCCACTGAGCGAAGTTTACTCCGCAGATTTGCCTCTCTGTATAACCAGCAACTTAGTGCGATCTAGCAAGTCGCAGTCACAAGAGTTCTTTTACCGGTTGCCGGTTGTAGGGGCCTTCTCCCGGTGCTCTGGTAGCATGGGTGGGCCCTGGCTGTGACGAGCTAGCGAACAGCCGCCTGACAAGGCAGACTCACACCGCTGTCCTGGCTGCACATCCAAGCGCGTTCCTGCAGTTCCCCCTTCTCAGAGTTCAAAGTAATGTTCTCTTCTGCGTCTCTTGCTTCCTCCTTTACTTTGATCATAGGTGTCACGGCAAGTTTTGGCAGCCGCTGCTTAACAAATCCATGTGGTTCATGTACTTAAAAGAACTCAATGCTTAACAAAATTTGACGTGGGCGGCTTTGGATTTACATCTGAATGACACCTCAATACAAAAAAAGTTGTCGACAACTAACAAGTAAAAGAATAAAACAAAACTACGCACTTCTTTCGCCTCCGACAACACCGCGAACCCCCCCTTATTGTGTTCCTGTTGTCGTCCACCAATTCCTCCCAACTGGCCGCTCCAAACCCTCGTCCCGGATTTTACCGGGCGCTGCCATCTTCAACCCTTTTTGCCGCTGAAAAAACAACGAGCTGAAAGATGTCAAAATCAGACGCAGTAAGGGACATGGGGGTAGACCGGCTTGTCCCCAAAAATAGGAAGGTGGGGCTGACATTCTTAGTTCCTGCTGGGTTTGGTCTATTCAGTTACGCCGGAGTGGCTGTCTACATGAAACCCCGCCTCATGCCAAACTCTCCTGGTGTTGGTTCGGGAAGGTGCTCCTCCTGTCATGAGCTTTGCTCCAATTCCCACAGTAAACTGTAGAAAGTGCCATAGCGCGCGAAGACATCCTGACACACGATTCGCATGACGATTCGCCAATGTTGTCACACATGTTAACAGCATGTCCTGTGAAACCACTTGTTGTTGCCATAACAAGTAGTCGTGAAGCCCCTGCAACGACGAGGATCATTTTCTCTTTTTGCTTTCCCTTTTCGTAACAAAGAAATACCATACTGCAAACGGGGGAAAAGAGCAAAAGAAGGTCGCTTCCTTTTTGTGAAGGACCCTCCGAGTCTCTTTCACTCGAACGCGTGACCGGCAAGCGAGCGGACGAGAACAGCTTCGGGCGGTTGACGAGTGGGCTGTGTGGTTAGTTGCTCTTCCGAGGCCACCCTGGTCTCATGGGCCACCCTAGTCTCATGTTTGCCCCCTCTTTTTTTTGTAAGAGAAACTCTCCTCCAACCATGCAAAGCGTCACCATTCGGTGAGCCGTTGTGCTCCTTTTCAATGCATTTGGAAGTGAAGCAATGGTCGAAGAGAACCGTTATCGGCCGAAATGCATCATCACTTTGTTTCCCTGAAACATCTGCGAAACGAACCCGACTCACATCGCTGTCATGTCTGCAACCACTCAGGTTCTATGCTGAGATGATGGCCCGTCTACTGTGAGGCCACGGCTTAAAGGACCGAAACATGGTGCATGTAGGGACACGGTTGGTGGTGAGCACGGAAATAACCACTCCAAGCCCTCT
The DNA here is from genome assembly GCA_030068145.1 of Diplonema papillatum. Lineage (NCBI taxonomy): Eukaryota > Euglenozoa > Diplonemea > Diplonemida > Diplonemidae > Diplonema > Diplonema papillatum. Next base: position 139,169 of record JAPJBO010000543.1, read on the forward strand.
AGCAACACCCCCCGTACCCTTTTACCCTCCGCGCAAAATCCTCCCTTTCCCGACCACGCGACCCACTTATCATGGTGATAGCAAATTATGTCACACGTTAGGTTGATGAAACTAAACGTCTTGTGTCTTTGCACATGTCATGTCACGTGTTATATAACATGCGAACCCCCATATCAAGTGGATCGCGCACACACGCTCTCTGCTTTTTTTCTTTTCTCCTTCCCTTTTTTTTGGAATAGGCACCTGACTGTTCCAAAAAGAGCGAAATTATCCTGCGAGGCGGCCGGTTGCGAAGTTGCTACAAAAAAAAAGAACAACGCAAAACTTTTCCCTCTACAAGACGGAGGGAAACGTGTTGTATGCTCCAACGCATGCCACAGAGGTGTTCATCGTGAATGGGGCAATACCACCACTGGCAGCACACAACAAAGGGATCTGTCGGTTCAGCGACCTTCAGGGCCGAAATGGCAGGTATCCCTTTACAAGGCTCAATATCTCCCGGAGGCTGATGGCGAACAAGTACAATGATGGAAAGATGCAAAAAGAACTTGGAAAAGAGGGTTGAAAGTGAAGTGTTAGGCACTACGCTCACGTGTTATGCACAACCTCATGCGTGCCGGGGTGGCCGATCTCCCCCCGCAAGGCACCACTCCAGCCCTAAGGATGTGCCTACCGCTCAAAGTGTTAGGCACAACCTCACGCGTGCTGGGGTGACCGATCTCCCCCCGCAAGACATCACTCCAGCCCGAAGGATGTGCCTACCGCTCAAAGTGTTAGGCACAACCTCACGCGTGCTGGGGTGACCGATCTCCGCCTGCAAGACATCACTCCAGCCCTAAGGATGCGCCTGCCATTCACGTGTTAGGCACAACCTCATGCGCGCTGGGGTGACCGATACCCCCCCCCCCCCCCCCCCTAGGGGGGGTCAAAAGGTCTTTTTTTGCGTCAAAATGGTGACATTTTCAGCCTGTAGACTTAACGGCAGTTTAAGCCTAAAAAAACATGCACCCCGCCTCAGAAATGCCCGGAAACGTGTTTTCGGGGGAAGTTTCATGGAAAATGGCCCAGGGGGGGGTGTATTAGTTGATGGTTTTAGGGTGGACACCGTTCGGTACCGGCTAGCAGCCTGTGGGTGTGCTTCACTGTTCATACCATGCAAAGATGAGACTACAATCACGTACAGGCAGCCACAAATGGAAGCAAGAAAAGGGCGAACGACACCTAGGAGGAAGGCAGCTATGAACGTTGCTCGTCTGGTTGGTTAACAACGTCCCAAAAGGTTCTCTGGGTCTTGCGCAAGCTGAGGTGCTGTTGACACCGCAGGCAGCAGCTCTTCCCCGAACTTCTGCTAGAGCGATATTCACAAAGTTCGATGTCTTTCCGAGAAAAACAATGAGATGCTATCATCCGTAGTGGGATTTTCCAGATTCCAACGTTTTTGTTGAAGGGATGCACGCGACAGTGTCGTTTATTCAAGTTCGCCTTTCGTACACCACCCGAAAGGGTCGCATTGCACACGCACGGAAGACAATACTGGTCACCGGGGTGTATCTCTGGTACCTAACCCCAACGCACGTTGAGCTTGAACAAAAATAGAAAACTGGACTTGAACGAAAAGGTTCGGCGGTGGATTTATAGGACTGCCACGACATAGCAGCTCAGGGCAGGGTATCTGCAGCTTGCGGTAGCACGCTACACGACACAGGCCACTACGAAAGCTGGCGCTGACGTCAAGGACTCGAGGGGGCGGCACGTTACGAAGCCGTACCTCATTGAGTCGCTTGTCGGTGCCTCCTACGAAGCCCCACCATCCCCAACTCTCAGGAAAGTCTTTTGAGTAAAAACACATAGGTTTGGGCAGTGTTGTTTTCCTTCTTCGGTTCATGCTGTCACTATTTTTGGGGTTGTCACCTAAAAAGAAGAACACCGGTACCAAACGGTGTCCACCCTGAGTCCAAAAATTGGGCACTCGTAAAAAGGCCTTTTCGGGGCACTTCAGCAGCCAAAAAGCATGTTTTAGGCATTTCTATACGGTTCTGGGGTGGTTTACCAAATTGTATTGCCTCTTAGGAGCCCCTATGTGGTTCTCAAAAAAATGACCTATTTTGACAGCTTTTGACCCCCCCTACCCCCCCCCCCCCGCAAGGCATCACTCCACGCCCCGAGCCCCCCCGCAGCCCCTGTTTCCTCCCTCTCGCACCTTGTCCAACCTAGCGCCTGTTTCCACACATGTTCCTTCCGTTGGGTTCCCTTCTTTTCGCTGCGGCAAAGTGGCTTTGGTTGCGTCGCTGGAATTCGGTCGCTGGCAGTCTATAGTAGCGCAGAATTCTCCGTCGGCTGCCTCGTATTGCATTAGGAGACTGCTTGAGCCGGTCCACCCCCAGCTGATGGACTATAGTTGTTGGGGTTAGAATGCGAGAATATACTGTAGTGATGGTCTGCATTAGTCACTAGGTGCCTGCACGGATAGACTAGCTCGATGCACTTCCAGGAAGAAAAATAGGAGTGGACAGGTTCACTGCTGTTTCGTAGCCCGTCTTCTTTCGTAGAAAGGACCCTGTGGCGGAAATGCGATCGTCAGCGCCTTCCCCGCAGGTAGTGCCCTTATTGTGTGGCGGTGGCACACGCTCTATATGCGGGTTGGCATCAGCCCAGGTCAGACTTTGCTCAGGCCGGGCTCGTCAACGGCAGCTGAACATTCCGCAACCCGGATGCAGAGATCTGAAGTGGTGACACATTGACGATCCTGTTGACCATGTCCACAGGCCCCGGATGATGCAGTCGTCTCTTTTTGAAGGAAGGGTTTTCTTGAAACGCTTCACGCGGGGACAGGGTTAACTATCCTGGAAAGCTGCACTTTCTTCGTGCAGGCCTCAAGACCGCCTGGGCCCAATGGACGTTGCTGGCTTCAGTGCTAGGCCTGCTCTTGAGGCAGAGGCCGCGAAGGCAAACGGAGGGCGAAACACCCGTGACAAGCGAAGGGCAGCGGACCGGCCTGGTTTGGCAGTTTCTGGCCCACCACTACGATACTTTTCAGCCGATGCTAGCACTCAGGCAGCAGGACCCTCGTTGCCGTCCGGCTGACAACGATGCCGAGTTTAGGGGCCTTAGCATCAGCACTGGGGGGGGGGGGGGACAGTGCTGACACTACCCTGAGAGCCCCCAACGACTTTGCAAGGGACCCCCCTCCCCCCCCAGGGGTGGCCCTAAGCGGCCAGATTGCGGAGTCGTTGGCAGAATCTGACCTGACCCCCCCCCCCCCCCCCCCCAGGGGTGGAAACTGAATCTGGCCGGTCTGGGTTTTGGGTTTTATGTTTCCTGGGGGGGGTGGCTTGTCCAGGACATCAGCGTTTGTACTTAGAAGAATTCGAGGCCCACCTCACGGTTTTTGTGAAAGTTTGAAGAATGGGGGGTCCGGGGGGCCAAGCCCCCCGGCCGGACGGTACGGTACGCCAAGGTACGCCTTCGGCGTTTTTTCGCGTTGATCTTCGGAAACCCAGTGCTTCGAGTGGATGTCCCGAAAACTATACAATATTACAGTATGTGGCGTATATTTAGAGTTAAAGTTCGCTTGAAATACCGGGGTTTTAGGGTCTCCGTGTGACCGTTCATGAATGGGTTCTCTTAGAGCAAGAAAGGGCTTTATGGTTACGGATTGTATATTTATTGCATGCTTTCGTTATGGGTTATGGCTAGCCATATCCGGGACTGTTTGTGGTATTTGCGGGAATATCAAAATACAATCATTCCCCGCAAGTTACCCCTCCGAACCTTCAACTCGTATGGGATAGCCGGAACATTCGACATTATCTATCATCAGAGGCAGAGTATGCTTGCGGACAACGTCCCGAACGGCAAGACAAGGAAAGAAACTCCGAAGCTGTGCTTTCAATTTTCCCCAGTTCCAGGTCAGGGTGAGAACCAAAGTGAAAAGTCCTAGCAAGCAAGCCGTCTTCGTTTTACCAAAAATGATTTACGGCCCATTGAAAAACAGAACAGTTCTATTTTATGTACCAATGGACTCGGGGTACGTACGGCAGTATGGCTAAGACGACGATGACGACGACGACGATGAACATGATGATGATGCTGATGATGATGATGATGATGACGACGACACGTTGCTTCGCTTTATGGCCTTGGGCGGCGGACAAGAGGGCGGGCATGACGAGGCACGTTTTCGTTTGCCTTGTGGGACTGCGGGAACAGCTGCTGAGGAACGATTGTCAGTTGTTGACGGGGCGGGTTTAGTGGCCGGTGTCGTGCGTTTGCCTTGTGGGACTGCGGGAACAGCTGCTGAGGAACGATTGTCAGTTGTTGACGGGGCGGGTTTAGTGGCCGGTGTCGTGCGTTTGCCTTGTGGGACTGCGGGAACAGCTGCTGAGGAACGCTTGTCAGTTGTTGACGGGGCGGGTTTAGTGGCCGATGTCGTGCGGAGGCGTTTGTGTGTTCCCAGTGTATCGGGTTGGTGGGTTGGCTTTCTTTTCGCTGAAGCCGTAACAACAGGGAGCAGAATAGGCGAAGCAGATGCAGGCTGCGATGGAGCTGCTACGGCAGACGGCGCTGCAGAGGCTGATATGGACCCTCTTGGCCGAGAAGGGGCAGGTCTTGATTGAGCAGTGTTGGCAGGCGACGACGTAGCTGCGTTGGCGGCTGGGGCAACTCGTGAACGAGCACCCGCGGAAGGGGTGCTTCTTAGGGTGGCGATGGGCTGCGACGCGGTAGATGCTTTGGCACCCGGGGCAACTTGTGGTCGAGCACCCGCGGAAGGGATGCTTTGAGCTTTCGGCTGCTGCCCAGGCGATGAGGTAGCTGCGTTGGCGGTCGGGGTAACTCGCGATCGAGAAACCGCGGATGGAGTGATGCTTGGGCGGGCCACCGGCTGCTGTCCAGTCGGACCTGCCACGCGAGCCGTCAGCAGAGCCGCAACGATGCTGGCAATTGCGATGTTACCCAGGAGGCCCTTTACCCCGAGCCAATGCGCGAGATCTCGTTCACGCAGTTCGTCGACGGTCCGCTGGACGGCAGGGTCTTGCCCTCGGCGATGCATGGCCTCTACCCATGTCCACGTCTTCCGGTTCCGCTCCGCCTCCGAGTCGGTCTCCTTTTTTGGGCGCCCGCCACAATCCCTTCGGTCCTTTACGTTCCAGAACCGGATGCCATCCATCAGGAAGTCGTGAGCATCAGCCGGTGATGGACCGTTCTTCGATATCAGCATCTCTTGGCTGATTGTTTCCACCTCCACCCGGTTTCTGAGCTCGCTAACTCGCCAACGCATTTCGCCGAAGTCGCGCTCTACGCCGCAGCTGCTGGCACACCCGGTGCAGAGTGTCACTTGAAGGACACGAGCGGCACGAGAACCCTGGTCCGACAACTCCACCAAACGCGCCCTCCAGAAGTCGAGGAAGAGAAGTTTGGTGCACCGGGCGGCCTCCTTGACCTTCCCCCAGTCTTTCAGCAGCGCGCTGTGCTCCTTGTCGTTCGGGTACGCAAGTTCGCACATGCGCGTCCATGCAGACTCGCCGTAATCGGTGTCGACAAGACGTTCCTTCAGGAGACCGACATCCAGCACGGTGACGGCGTCTAGCACGTTGGCAGACATGACGGTCTCCGGGACCAGCAACGAGATGGCACGATGATGGACGCTGAGGTACGCGTCCGGGACATTCATCACCGCAAGTGCGAGCTGCGCCTTCTGCAGGTAGGCAGCAATCTGGCTGGCCTGACCCGCCTCCAACTGCCCAATCAGCTGCGGACACGCAAGGGCTCCGAATAGCTGAGACAAGTACCTCAGGCCGCTTTTCCGACTTCCCCTTCTTCTGCGCCCGCCTGACGACCGACTCCATGCTGAGGCATTTCGCCCACGCGTCGCGCATGCGAGACGCTTTCGTCATCGACGTTGCCCATTTCTTGAGCCAGCGAATTCGCCAGCTGCCATCCGGTTTCAACGCCGTCTTTCCCGCTTCGGAGCACGCTTCCCGAAGGGTACGGCGCATCAGCGTGCTGGATTTGAAAATCCGATTCACCGACCGAACGGTGCTGGTGATCTGCTTTACAGCGGGATCTTCCAGAACAAACTTCAACTTTGTCTGAAGCAGGTGAGCCGCATCGAGCGCTTTAGCGATGCCTTTTTTTTTGCGCCCGCTGTTTTTAGCGATCAGCGCTATCACCCCTTCATTTCGACCTATCATAGTCGCGCCGTCGTCGGAACACCACCCATAAATGTCCGACATGCTGACGGAGAGGGGGTTGAGGAGCTTCGTAACTGCCTTGTACGTGGCGTCCCCAGTCGCGCTCGCGTTGTCCGACCCCTTCGGAACGTTTGGCACACGCCCAATGAAGGTCTCCTTCAAAAGACTGGGTTCCGAGGCATCGGCGTATCGCACACGTACGCCTACCACGTCGTCCCCAGTGCCAGTGCTGGCGATCCGAGTTCCTGAGTGGGTTTGCCCAGGCGACTTCCGACAGCGGACCCTCCTCTTGACACAAGAATTCCTGTATTACCCCGAGGCAAGCCCTCAATTTGCCAAGCCGTACGTGCCACTGGGCGATCCATTGCCGGCGAAGCTGGCGGAACCACCGGCGCTGTCTTCGGGTCAATCTTTCGGCGGCGAGGGGCGGTGCTTGGGCACAGGCGAGAACGAGGAGTTCTTGTTCCGGAGGTGCGAATCTCGGATACAAATCGGGTTCGGTTTCCGATGACGTTACACGAGAGGGGAGCCGGAGGTAGAGCGCCGTTGTCTCGGCCAGCCTGTCTTCTCCGAACTGGCCAGTCCGGTCTTCGAATCCGCCGTCGGTGTCGCTGACGCTCATGCTGCTCTGTGCTGTAGACGAGTGTGCAGCCGGCTTGCTTCGCCGGATCAGCGAGGACGATAACACAAACACCAGTACCAACAGAATGGCAGTTTTCTCCTTGGCAGACAGTGCGCTACTTACGTACTGAGCGCGGGTCAGTCCAAAGACGTTCACGCAACGGGGGGTAGTCATGGTTGATTCTCGTTTATTAGGATCGACTTGAACTCCTGAGTGTGCATGGAGAATTGACGACGGTTCCATTGAGAACGGTTATAGCTGGTTTTTACAGTGGCTACATCCCGGATACACACTGGTTACACTCGGTTACAGTGGTCACATGCTGGTTACAGCGGTTACATCCCGGTTACAGACTGGTTACACTCGGTTACAGTGGTTACATGCTGGTTACAAGTGGTTACAGCGGTTACATCCCGGTTACAGACTGGTTACACCCGGTTACAGTGGTTACATGCTGGTTACAAGTGGTTACAGCGGTTACATCCCGGTTACAGACTGGTTACACTCGGTTACAGTGGTTACATGCTGGTTACAAGTGGTTACAGCGGTTACATCCCGGTTACAGACTGGTTACACCCGGTTACAGTGGTTACATGCTGGTTACAAGTGGTTACAGCGGTTACACCCCGGTTACAGACTGGTTACACTCGGTTACAGCGGTTACATGCTGGTTACAAGTGGTTACAGCGGTTACATCCCGGTTATAACCAGCATGTAACCGCTGTAACCGAGTGTAACCAGTCTGTAACCGGGATGTAACCGCTGTAACCACTTGTAACCAGCATGTAACCACTGTAACCGAGTGTAACCAGTCTGTAACCGGGATGTAACCGCTGTAACCACTTGTAACCAGCATGTAACCACTGTAACCGAGTGTAACCAGTCTGTAACCGGGATGTAACCGCTGTAACCACTTGTAACCAGCATGTAACCACTGTAACCGAGTGTAACCAGTCTGTAACCGGGATGTAACCGCTGTAACCACTTGTAACCAGCATGTAACCACTGTAACCGAGTGTAACCAGTCTGTAACCGGGATGTAACCGCTGTAACCACTTGTAACCAGCATGTAACCACTGTAACCGAGTGTAACCAGTCTGTAACCGGGATGTAACCGCTGTAACCACTTGTAACCAGCATGTAACCACTGTAACCGAGTGTAACCAGTCTGTAACCGGGATGTAACCGCTGTAACCACTTGTAACCAGCATGTAACCACTGTAACCGAGTGTAACCAGTCTGTAACCGGGATGTAACCGCTGTAACCACTTGTAACCAGCATGTAACCACTGTAACCGAGTGTAACCAGTCTGTAACCGGGATGTAACCGCTGTAACCACTTGTAACCAGCATGTAACCACTGTAACCGAGTGTAACCAGTCTGTAACCGGGATGTAACCGCTGTAACCACTTGTAACCAGCATGTAACCACTGTAACCGAGTGTAACCAGTCTGTAACCGGGATGTAACCGCTGTAACCACTTGTAACCAGCATGTAACCACTGTAACCGAGTGTAACCAGTCTGTAACCGGGATGTAACCGCTGTAACCACTTGTAACCAGCATGTAACCGCTGTAACCGAGTGTAACCAGTCTGTAACCGGGATGTAACCGCTGTAACCACTTGTAACCAGCATGTAACCACTGTAACCGAGTGTAACCAGTCTGTAACCGGGATGTAACCGCTGTAACCACTTGTAACCAGCATGTAACCACTGTAACCGAGTGTAACCAGTCTGTAACCGGGATGTAACCGCTGTAACCACTTGTAACCAGCATGTAACCACTGTAACCGAGTGTAACCAGTCTGTAACCGGGATGTAACCGCTGTAACCACTTGTAACCAGCATGTAACCACTGTAACCGAGTGTAACCAGTCTGTAACCGGGATGTAACCGCTGTAACCACTTGTAACCAGCATGTAACCACTGTAACCGAGTGTAACCAGTCTGTAACCGGGATGTAACCGCTGTAACCACTTGTAACCAGCATGTAACCACTGTAACCGAGTGTAACCAGTCTGTAACCGGGATGTAACCGCTGTAACCACTTGTAACCAGCATGTAACCACTGTAACCGAGTGTAACCAGTCTGTAACCGGGATGTAACCGCTGTAACCACTTGTAACCAGCATGTAACCACTGTAACCGAGTGTAACCAGTCTGTAACCGGGATGTAACCGCTGTAACCACTTGTAACCAGCATGTAACCACTGTAACCGAGTGTAACCAGTCTGTAACCGGGATGTAACCGCTGTAACCACTTGTAACCAGCATGTAACCACTGTAACCGAGTGTAACCAGTCTGTAACCGGGATGTAACCGCTGTAACCACTTGTAACCAGCATGTAACCACTGTAACCGAGTGTAACCAGTCTGTAACCGGGATGTAACCGCTGTAACCACTTGTAACCAGCATGTAACCACTGTAACCGAGTGTAACCAGTCTGTAACCGGGATGTAACCGCTGTAACCACTTGTAACCAGCATGTAACCACTGTAACCGAGTGTAACCAGTCTGTAACCGGGATGTAACCGCTGTAACCACTTGTAACCAGCATGTAACCACTGTAACCGAGTGTAACCAGTCTGTAACCGGGATGTAACCGCTGTAACCACTTGTAACCAGCATGTAACCACTGTAACCGAGTGTAACCAGTCTGTAACCGGGATGTAACCGCTGTAACCACTTGTAACCAGCATGTAACCACTGTAACCGGGTGTAACCAGTCTGTAACCGGGATGGAATGCTTTGTGCGCTTCACTCGGTGACAGTGATAAGTTCAATGATAATGAACGCGAAAGGAAGAAAATTAAACGAATTGCACTTACGATGGGGTAACCCCCCGAGATAGCCGCTGAATGGTGAGAGAAACAGGCAACTTTTGTTGTCTGATTCCTTTGAATCCGGTGCCCAACACCTTCCTAGAGAGTGGTTCGTTACGCGCTTAGCATTCCCACGATGAATCGACATAACCGCTGTAACCACTTGTAACCAGCATGTAACCACTGTAACCGGGTGTAACCAGTCTGTAACCGGGATGTAACCGCTGTAACCACTTGTAACCAGCATGTAACCACTGTAACCGAGTGTAACCAGTCTGTAACCGGGATGTAACCGCTGTAACCACTTGTAACCAGCATGTAACCACTGTAACCGAGTGTAACCAGTCTGTAACCGGGATGTAACCGCTGTAACCACTTGTAACCAGCATGTAACCACTGTAACCGAGTGTAACCAGTCTGTAACCGGGATGTAACCGCTGTAACCACTTGTAACCAGCATGTAACCACTGTAACCGAGTGTAACCAGTCTGTAACCGGGATGTAACCGCTGTAACCACTTGTAACCAGCATGTAACCACTGTAACCGAGTGTAACCAGTCTGTAACCGGGATGTAACCGCTGTAACCACTTGTAACCAGCATGTAACCACTGTAACCGAGTGTAACCAGTCTGTAACCGGGATGTAACCGCTGTAACCACTTGTAACCAGCATGTAACCACTGTAACCGAGTGTAACCAGTCTGTAACCGGGATGTAACCGCTGTAACCACTTGTAACCAGCATGTAACCACTGTAACCGAGTGTAACCAGTCTGTAACCGGGATGTAACCGCTGTAACCACTTGTAACCAGCATGTAACCACTGTAACCGAGTGTAACCAGTCTGTAACCGGGATGTAACCGCTGTAACCACTTGTAACCAGCATGTAACCACTGTAACCGAGTGTAACCAGTCTGTAACCGGGATGTAACCGCTGTAACCACTTGTAACCAGCATGTAACCACTGTAACCGAGTGTAACCAGTCTGTAACCGGGATGTAACCGCTGTAACCACTTGTAACCAGCATGTAACCACTGTAACCGAGTGTAACCAGTCTGTAACCGGGATGTAACCGCTGTAACCACTTGTAACCAGCATGTAACCACTGTAACCGAGTGTAACCAGTCTGTAACCGGGATGTAACCGCTGTAACCACTTGTAACCAGCATGTAACCACTGTAACCGAGTGTAACCAGTCTGTAACCGGGATGTAACCGCTGTAACCACTTGTAACCAGCATGTAACCACTGTAACCGAGTGTAACCAGTCTGTAACCGGGATGTAACCGCTGTAACCACTTGTAACCAGCATGTAACCACTGTAACCGGGTGTAACCAGTCTGTAACCGGGATGTAACCGCTGTAACCACTTGTAACCAGCATGTAACCACTGTAACCGAGTGTAACCAGTCTGTAACCGGGATGGAATGCTTTGTGCGCTTCACTCGGTGACAGTGATAAGTTCAATGATAATGAACGCGAAAGGAAGAAAATTAAACGAATTGCACTTACGATGGGGTAACCCCCCGAGATAGCCGCTGAATGGTGAGAGAAACAGGCTAGCCCAGGAGGTCACGGGGGACGGAGGGCGGGAACCCAGGTCCCCTGGACCTCGCGCTGAACGCGGACACGAAAAACAAGACAAGCAAACCGGTGTGGGTGGGTGGGAACTTTTGTTGTCTGATTCCTTTGAATCCGGTGCCCAACACCTTCCTAGAGAGTGGTTCGTTACGCGCTTAGCATTCCCACGATGAATCGACAGAATGCTTTGTGCGCTTCACTCGGTGACAGTGATAAGTTCAATGATAATGAACGCGAAAGGAAGAAAATTAAACGAATTGCACTTACGATGGGGTAACCCCCCGAGATAGCCGCTGAATGGTGAGAGAAACAGGCTAGCCCAGGAGGTCACACCACCAAACCCATATCGCCAGTCAGGAACTGCCTAACTGCAAGTGCCATGTCGGCCATATTCTTATCGGAAATTGCCGATAACGGAACCCGTGACGGAAGGTCAGCAGGATTCCCGGCGCTTTTTACCCAGCGCACAGATAAGGAAATGTTCATGTGGCGCAGGCGTGTGAGCCCGTTCACCACGGCATCGTTCAAAGTCTGCGATCGCAGACATGCCCCTTTCCGAGCAACACCCTGCACCGTCGTGTTGTCGACCACGACGGTGACCGTGCCGCCCGCGTACTTGTCAGGCACTGCCGACACACAAAGTTCAAATGCAAGGGCCTCCAGCTCGTTGATGTGAAGGCCCTTTTCTTTCCTGGACCACCGCGAGCCCAGAACTTCGATCGCGTTGGTGGCGACGTCAACCAGCACGCCGCCCCATCCCTCGAGACTTGCGTCCACAAACACGGTGAGCGACGGCACCCGGGCCGTCACTGGCATTCTTCGCTTCTCCAACACCGCGCGAACCCAGCCGTCGAGTAGCCGCTGCACACTACCCGAGAGGCGAACCGTCTGGTCGACGGCCTTCTCGCCCCGGTTCAGCGCATTCGTCAACCGGCGAAGAAACTTCAAGGCGAAGTAGAACTCGCCGACGAAAACACCCACGATGGCCGACGCGTGCAGCAACCGACCACCCAGCGTCTCCAGACCGGACGCGGACATCGCACCCTTGCGCACCTCTACCAGATCCCGTGCCAATTTCTTCGACAACCTTGCCGAAATGCCGACCTTCCCGCTCTGGTGGTCCCAGTCCACCCCGATAAACTCGTACCGGGTGCTGGCGGTTCTCGTGTCGGCGTCCTTCCACGTAACCTTCGAACGAGCTGCCAATTCGTCGACCTTGCGGGACCCCGCGTAACGCACGTTGTCGACCCACGTGTGCACCGTCACAGCCGCTGGCACCGCATGCACCGTCTTAACGAAATCGGGGTGCCCGGCGATCGTCGAAGTCAACGTGTGCATCAATTCCGGTGCACACGTGTGGCCCATCGGCAGGCGGGTGAGTTCCCACCAATCGCCTGCGTCGTCCTGGAAGCGAAAGGCATCCCGTGCCCCCCGCGGAACTTCTACGCCGTAAAAACCGCAGCGGAGGTCGCGTGTCGAGCCACACTCCGCGTGCACCGCGTCGAGGTACGTGCTGACGTGCTTCAGCGGTACCTGGGCCTCGTAGCCATCCGCCTCGATCGCGTCGTTCGCCTCGTGCGTCCACAAAATAAAACGTTGGCGCAGAGCGCCTTCCTTTTCCTCCACCACAGTGAAGGGGACGTTGACCGACCTACCCGGGCCGCTAGCCCGTTGCGCAATGCCGTTCATCTCCAGCTCCTCCGCATGCTTCGCTTGCAGCCGCGAAACCCGTCGAGAAGAAGACGGCCGCAATTTCGCCACATCGAACGTCCGCCGCCACGTCTCATCGAACCTGGCCCGCGTCGTCTCGCTCATACGCCCACGCAACAGCCCCACGTTCATGGGTCGCACGTTGTCGACGTGCAACGGCGAAGCCTTCTCGTCCTCCGTCTTCGGTAGGCGCGTCTGTTTGCCGCGCTTGAACACCGAGTGGTGCTGCCGCATGAACCGTCTCGGATCATCGTGGCCCCGCTTCCGGCCCTTCACAGGTGTTCGGTCACCTCCGCCGTCCTCAACACGCGCGCCAGTGCCACCACATCCGATGTGTACCGCACCGTCATTTGCGCCAACGTCGGGTCGACGTTGTCGGTGGTGTGTTTCGCCAAGCGCGAAATCAGGTGCTCGGGAAACGGAGCTCCCGCCGCTTTCGCGCACACGAGGTGGTCGACCGCCCCTCGTTTGATACTGTGTGCCGAGTACCGGCACATCCGCGGTTCGCGCGCCCACATCCCGTCGAGCTGCGACGTTGTCACCGGCGTCAGCGGGCTGAAATTCCCCGCGCCACGTACCAACGCCGCGATCTCCTCCGTCAACGCCCCGCGAATCACTGCTGTTTTGCTCAGACAATACGGGTTTCTGGAACGCCCCTTCGGAAGCGTTCCCCAGTCGATGATCACCTCCGTGGTGCTCACCAGCACAAAACACGGGCGCGTCAACAGTCTCACCTCCGCCCAGCGCGACGCCGTCTTCCACGCCACGAACGCTGCCAAACGCAGGTGCGGCACCTGCCGCCTCGCCCACGAAATCAGCGTCTCCCTCGGGATACCCTCCGCCTGGGACAGGGGGATAGACGCCCCATCCCCACGAAGCACCGACGCCAGCACCTTCAACGGCTTGCTGTCCACCCCCATATGGCCAAAAACTGCCGAAAGGAGGCGGGAATACCCCAACATCCCCTGGGGTTCCACTGACGTTGCCACAACAAAAAGCACAGCCACATCCGGGTTGAGGCCCAGTCCACGCCCACTGGCCCACGCCTGGAACCGGCGCCACATATTGCGCCGGTCGTCCACCGTAGAACTCGCCCATGCCCGACCAACTGCCTGCTGCAAACGGCGGTGCGCCTCCGCCACCGACACCCCATTCTCCTTGTGTCTCGCCGCAAGAGCCCGGGAAATCCCCACGCCCGCCTTCGACGCAACCAACTCGTGGATCGCCTGCCCGATGACTGAGGCTGCGCGCGCCGACGGTTTCAGCACGTCTGCTACCCCGAGCGAGGATGCGGGAAACTGCGAAGAGTTGGTTCTCCCGCTCTCGCGTGAAGGGCCGGTGGTCGGGTTCTGATCGGACCGGT